>JAFMOD010000285.1:133034-192296 GCA_019802435.1 Corydoras maculifer | reverse complement strand
ATATATATATATATATATATATATATATATATATATATATATATATATATATATATATATATATGAACATGCCACACGTACAACCAAACAATGCAATCATTTAGCTTTCATTCGCAAGCTAACTATCTAACTGTTTTCAAAATTATTTCAGTGAACCAACAGGGCCAATGTTTAATTTAGTCAGAAAATTTAACTAGGAAACATAAAAGGTTAAATAAAAGGCAGCCATTTTTTGTTTACATTTTACATATAAATAGACTGTGCATAAACCCCATTGGCCTTCGCTAACCCCTGGCTACTAGCATTAATTGAGGAACACAACTGGCCTGAGCACTATTTTCTTTGCGCTTTTTTCATTTCCACTTTACTGACCACTGAATAAATTCAAACAAACACAAGACTGTTTTCGTTGTCAAAAATGGAAAAGTCTGCACTAGTCTTTCTACTGACCACATGCTCTCACTCTTCCCTGTAAAATGTGCCTTGTAAGGCTGTTATTGCGGTGCACTCTTCAGTTGGGTCATGTGAGCCTCGGCGCTGATCTTTTAATGTGATGAACAAAAATAGCAGTTAAAAGCAAGGCCATAACACTTTACACAGCTATTAAAGAGGAGGACTGTATTTATACAGAGGACACGAGAGTGAGAGCTCATGATTAACGCCATCTGAACTCTATCAACCTGTTAGTGCAGCATGGCAGCTTATGGCATTACAGTAAGAGAGAGAAAATGCGAGCGAAGCGGGGAAAGGGGTGGGGGGGGGGTTGGGTAAGGAGAGCAAGAAATCGAGATGGTAAATATGACTCAGAATATGACATGACCATGCATGTCTAATATTATTTCAGCCTGACCTAACCTAAACCTCTATTCATTCACTATTGGTTAAATAATATACCATAAATACAGCTTTATATTAACTGATTACATTCTTAGAATTACAACACCTTATGTATATTATCTCATCTCATTATCCTGACCACTTAATCCTCTTTTAGGGTCAGGGAGGGGTTCCCATGCCTATCCAGGGGAGAACATGTTAGGTGCTGGGCAATCAATCACTGGGCTGAGAGTAAATGTAACTTTGGTGTTATTTACAACAACCCAATTATGCATTTCCTTACACAATTGTAAAAATTTTGCCTATTTTGTCAATCTAGTGATTGGTGGCCAAGAGTAGTAAGCACTTTTGTGCAAAGGAGTAACTTTTTTTTTTTTTTCTCCTTCACTTAAATAAAAAAAAGTTTATTTTTACATTTACATTTAGTCATTTGGCAGATGCTTTTATCTAAAGCGACTTACAAATGAGAATAAGTCTGTAGAGCTAAGGAAGAACCCAGCTACACTGTAGAATTTTCAATCCTGATCATTATACCATCCTTTTTAATCTTTTTTTTACATCAGGTGTTTGTGAAAGATATGTGTTGTCAGTTGTTTCTTAAAGATGCCATGTGACTCCGCCACCATTTTTCAGTGGTGAACAAAATGGAATTAGCACCTTGGTGGGGTGGAATCACCAGATGACAATCATCAGTAGAATGTGCATTTGGTCATAAAGTGAATGAGTTGGAGTGCATTTCGAAAATGTAGAATGAAGGTAAGAGGGCCAGATCCAGAAATGCTCCTGTAGGCCACAGTCAGGGCCTTGTGCTCAATTTCTTCCAGAAAATTCCCACCAAGAATCAACTAAATACACATAAATTAATGTATACACCGTTTACTGGAAACGTCAGCACAAGCCCTGACAGGGGACAGTATAAATATAATATACTTTAGGAACATGCAGCATTAAACCACATTTTAACCAAAAACAAAATTTGATTTTACTTAAAGCATTTTTCAATAAATAGCGAAATGTGAATAGGTGGAGGCAAAATCATGAGCGATGCTTATACATGCATCGTAACTGTTCAGCTAAAGTGAGCAAACTATCGAGAAGAACCCTAAATAAGCCGAAATCTCGCATTTGATTAAAACACAGATTTATAGTTCTGCTTTCAGTAAGTGACTTAGAAATAGTACCACATAAATTAACCATGAATAACCATTAATCAATAAGCACATTGTCAGCCAATTGCTTCGAGCTTTCTACGCAATTACTCACATTTCTTCACTATTTTGCCGCCATAGTAACTTGCATCCATCAGTAGACATATTTTAATGAGCTTCTTATGACTATTACGGTCACCAAATGATGGCTTGACGTCATATACAAAAACTAAAAAAGTCCCAATCATGTAGTCAGAGAAATTAATGTATTGATCAATCAATCGCAAAGCCAATAAACTGAATTAAAAGCAAGGCAAAGGCATGAGGGACGATTAAAGAGAAGCTAAAAGTGAGGGCTCTAAGAATCAAATAAAGAATATAGGAAATTAGAGTGCAGAGTAAGAGACTGCAGGAGAGACTGAAAGAGAGAGTGGGAAGAGACAGAGATAGTGAGCTGAGCACTGAATGGGTATTAAATATTGATGGAGAGACTGTGGCAGTCTCAACCTCCATCCTGCTGTCAGCTGTTAGTGATGGATCAAACGACACCGTAAATCCAGTTAACTCTACACATTGGCCCAGCCACACACACACACAAGATTTGATTTTATGTCTTATGGGGACTTCACAAAGAATTTTATTAAGTTCAGATTTATTAACCACAAGACCTAACCAAAGCTTAAGCATGACTTTTAACTAACCCTTTCCTATCCTTCATTTTAAAATATAATTATTTATAATAGGGGGAACCAGGTTGCTTCTCCAACAATTAGGTGAGGTCCACACAATGTAGGTGTTTTGGTTGCCACAATGTGATCTGTAGCCAACATATATACACAAGATTGATTTTATTTCTTGTGGGGACTTCACAAAGACTTTTATTAAGTTCAGATTTATTAATCACAAGACTTACCCAAACCTTAACCATGAATTTTAACCAACCCCTTCCTATCCTTCATTTTAAAATGTAATGATTTACAATTGGGGGATCAGGTTGCCCCAGCAATGAGGTAAGGTCCACACAATGTAGGTGTTTTGGTTGCCTCAATGTGATCTGTACCCGACACACACACACACACACACACACACATACACACACACACACACACACACAGGTCTGTGGGACACACTTGCATATCTCATTGTTCCATCAGGAGTATACATCCTTTGATCCTGTAATCCTGACATATTTCTTCTATTTTCTTTCGATCCTCTCTAGATCGTTTTAACAGTCTTCCTTTCTTCACTCTCCCTTTCTCTCTCTTTTCTTTCTTTCTCCACCTCCTGCCTGTCTCTCTTCGTTTCTTTAGACTGATGGAAATAATAACAGCTCCTCTGAAGGTCACCTTGATTAGTCATGGTGCTCTGTCCTCTGGAAAGGCAGTGAATCACTATTCTCAACTCCAGCCTCCACACACTTGTCCTGGTATCCTTCCACTTAAGTCCTCACCACACACACGCACAGAATGTTGATCTTATGAGCCTTGTGCTATCCTGTCACAAGGATAACATTTTGCCTGTGACTGTGGATATTTGACTGTTACAGTTAGTGTCTGCTTGGTGGTGTAACAAGTCTGACCTAGAAATAATAATTCTATTCATCCAGCCTCCTGGCTGCTATTTTTAGACTTATTTTAACACTTTATTTTTTTTAGGAAATATATTCTTGTATTGACACAGTGTCATTGTGGTTTTGACGAACGTCGTGATATTTCAGCATTAAATACTTCTATTTACCATCTAGTGAATATACTTGGTATCTTACAATGAAAGGAGATGGGATAGGATAGGGCAAGAGAGGACTGATCCTCACCAAATCATAAGCACAATGTATTATATATTGTTATTAGTATATGGTGGGTGTATAAAAGGATTAACTGACGTACTGATCAATACCAATCTTATAAATAGTGATGAGTACATAAATGCATGTGTGTGAACTTACAATCCGTATGCATATATAATTTGGTGCCAAAAATCTAAGTTAAAGCTCTAAACATGATAAAAAGCAAAAGGGTATAGTTTTGATAAAGCAGAAGACCCTGAAACAAATCTAAAATTACAATTTTTACAGATATTGATAAATTTCAGTAAAAAACATTATAATTGTTAAGTGCCTTTCAGTCTTATGGACTGCCGAAGCTAATGTGGGAAACTCCTGTACCATGCTGATGTGATATTTCACAATTTTCATACCAGTTACCGTCCTGGCAGCTCTTATCCTTTTTTTGGGTTTGGCACCCGATACTGTTGCCTACAGAGAACATTACATAAACTTGTACATCAAAGCAAATTTTAAATAGTGTTTAGTTTTAGTAGATAATGTCTTGCCAGTATCCAATTATTTCCACCATAAATTTTTAATCAGATGAACTTTTAAAAAAACTAAATGATTTGTTTGTCAGGTCAATGACTTGACATAGAGGGGAATGGAACAAAAAATGCTGTATAGCTAAAAGTGACTTCGTATTCAAACCCATCAAGAGTCAAATTCAATATATATTCATTCACTCATTATCTTCTGCTCAATCCTCTACTAGGGTCCCTATGCCCATCCAGGAGAGAACGTTTTTGGGCGCTAAGCAGATTACACCCAGGACAGGGCGGCAATCTATTACTGGGCACACTCCCTAACAAACTATATGGGGCAATTTAGAGCCTTACATTTAACTTGAATCCATGTTTTTGGACAGTGGGAAGAAACCGGAGAACCAGGAGGAAACCCACTGGGACAAGAGGATGAAAACTTTGGAATATCGTTTTTTTCAACCATGGATCCCCAGCGCCTAGAGGCTAACCATTAAGCCACCATGCCGCCTATATGTAACTATATAGTCTGAACAGTCTTCTTTTGAAAAGTTTTTTTTATGTGTTAACTATAGTTTGTACCCTTTCAGTATAAGAAAAGGAAAGAAAAGCACTCAAAGACTTGTGTGAAAGCACCGATGCTGGATGAGAGAGCTGGATCAGAAACAACGTTCTATTCATTCCAAACATTCTTTTTAATGGGCTAGTATAAGGATTCTTTGAAAGTTACAGGTTTTTTCATAAAGAAGCCTAATAACTGTAAGGTTCCTCTCTTTAAGTCATTTAATACACAAAAATAAAGAAGGAAATAAAATAATATACAATCAATCACAATAATAACTGATATTAGCCTAGTTTAATAGTATTAGTTTCTAATATAGTCCTGAAGTATTGAATCTATTTAACTTGTATTTGTTAACTAATATTTAGAATTCTGCAAATCCTTACTGAGAAGCTATCCCTAGGCCCAGTTATAGACTAATAAAACTGTCCGAACTTAACTTTAATGCATCTGACTGCTATACGCTTGGTGATTAATCAGGTTGATTGAATACGTCTCAGGAAAAAGTGGGCTATGCTTTCTGACATGCCAGTGGATGCTGCTTTTATGAGTATAATAATTTTGTCCTATAAGTGTCTACCAGCTAATGGCTCATTTTGACCTACAAATCTTTCATCACAGCTGGAAAAACTGCTGGCATCAGCATGCATGGCACATGTCGGAAGCGCACTGGGAATAATTTATCAGGGCCAAACACAGAGGTCAGGTGTAGTTTCTAAATCCAATGTTTGTGTTCAAATGATCAGTTATCCCAAATAAATCAAGGTAAAACTAATTAAACTAAGGTCCATGGGTATAATTATGTGAAAGCCTGAATATCAGATATATAAGAATTTTAATTACATTGACTATTTATATAAAATTACAGTAGTAACATGCACAAAACTGTCAGGGCATCAAGTGCATGGCACAAAGACCTATAATTTAAAGCAATACTGACACTTAACCCGTAACCTTCTTGTCACAAAAATCCTAAAGTTATGAATAAGGCCTATTATTTATAATTTGTATTTATTATTTATATATTTTCACTTGTGCACATTATAATGGTTTATGTCCATTTTTTTTATTAGTATTTTTTATTTATAGGTTTTCACTTCCGCTTTTAATTATGATGCATTATGTCTAATTTTTAAAATTAGTATTTTTTATTTCTATGTTTTTACTTCTGCTTTTAGTTATAAAGCATTTAAGTAAATTAAATTTTTGAACTATTTAAAACATGGCTATTGTATTAAGTTACAGATCCACAAAAAAGCATTCCAGTCGGAGGTCTGACGGCAAAAGATAAGGCTTGCCTAATTACCGTTGTCCAATTGTTCCATGAGTGTATATTAGAAGGAAATTCCAAATGAAATACTGGTTAAATTTAAAGTGAATTCCTACAACTTATTGTTGGCAAGCCATTTCCACCATGACCGCAGTTGTGTGGTGAAATCAATACTAGGTGTTATTACAGGGTTGTCTAAATATTGAAAGTGCTCAACTTTTAAGAAGCTGGTTTCTATAAACTAGTTATTTAGGTTTATTCTTTAGGATTGATTTCAAAGCTGTATCTTCAACAACGGCCATCCACGCAGTTCTCTAGCTACATTGTGCATTGTCCTGAACATCCAAGCGACCACTTCTCCTAACCAAGAGACAATGTCTTGTAGCAGGAGTTAAGGGCACAGTAAAAGGCAGCCATCTGCCTTCCTTATTTCCTGGCAACATGAAGGCCTAGTATGTGAAATCCACTTTTTAACATTAGCACATTTGTTTATGGTACAAAAAAAAAACAATGTAAAGTCCAACAAGTTAGCCATTTTTACCACCCTGAATAATAAAATCTTCACACGCTCTACTATATATTGAGAATATACAGAATGTACAAATAAAGAATGTAAAGTAGTTGGATGGAGCCATTTCATCATCCATGGCCATTTCTAGTAAATATTAGTGAGCCTGTCCAGTTTCTAATACAAAAAGCATAATTTCACTACCTCTGCGTTAAGTCTTTAACTTGGTGCACCATCTTGCTCTCTGCATTTAAGCCTATTAATGTTCACATCCAGTCCACTGTGATTTAAGAAAATCTGCAGGTGAGTACTGGCCTTTGAGACACATATTGAATAGCACGTCAAAATCCAGGTGCAGTAAAATGAAAGTATTTTTTCATCTACAGCAAGGCTTTTAAAGTCACAGAAGATGCATTGCTTGAATATTCCGCTTGGAAAACACAACACAACGACTCTCCAATCGTTCAAAGGGTTCTTAACAGTTAGAATTCCGGGTATTGTTGCATGTCAGCATGGTAATGTAAAATCTACATATGATGTGGGAGGGGATGAACAGAAGTGAAGGAGTTCTAAACACAGCTATACAGAATCTAATGTTTGCAGAGGTGTGTATGAGGGGGGGGGGGCGGTACATTTAATAAAGAAAAAAAAGTAACTTTTCTGGTATTTAGATTAAAAAGTTGAAGGTAATTCATTGAAACCTTAAGGAATGGTTGAAGGTGAGAGGTTGTAAAAAAAAAAAGAATAGGTTTCATTTAAGACAACTAGTAAAAATCAATAAAGGTCACACTTGATAAAAGAATCCTTTAACCTGCCTTCCACATGAGTTTTAGGACTAAAAATCAATACTGTGGCAGACTCCAATATAGTCTGGAATATTATATCCAAACAGTTGCACAAAGTATTGAGCGGGAAATTAATCCGAACGAAGATTCAAACAGTACCTCTACGTAACACACTCGTTAACAAAGCCATGGACTTAACTGGCCCACACAGAACCCTGACATTAATTCTATCAACTTCATTTGAGATGCACTTGGGCAGAGATTGCGAGCAAGGTCCTTTCGCCCAGCATCAGTGTCTGACCTCGCAAACACTCTTCTGGATAAATGGACAATCATTCGTACAGCTACTTTAAAAGGTTAAGGCTGTTATACTTGTATAGGAGGGGGCTAAATTAAAATAGGATGTTATTAAAACTTGTAGTAGGTATAATGAGTTGTCCCAATACCTTTGTGCATATAGTATGCATAGTCGACTAAGCAACTGTAAAATACTTTGGTTGTGGGCACTCCAACAAAATGGAACCACAAAACCGGTATTGTTTATTCACAATGATTCCATGATATAAAGAAAACTTTGTGATCAGATCTTCGCCCCTGTGGCATTTCCCACCAATCTGTCAGACTATATATAGTATGATGTAAAGGTTGTGGGTTCACTGGTCCAAGTTACCAATGTGGGTCTTTGAGCAAGACCCTTAACCCATATTGCTTCAGGGACGCTGTGGCCTACACTGTGCTCAAACCCCAACCATCTAGTTGGGAAACTTGAGTCACTTTGTATAAAAGTGTCTGCTAAATGACCAAATGTTCACCAAGCCTACCAAGAATTTTTTTTTCTTCTGGGATATTGTTTTAGATTCAGACTGCCATGTAGAAAATCAGCTTTCAGCTTAAACCTACAAAAGCAACACCTACCATAAAATAGCTAGCAATAACATTCTCCTTGCTACACAAACATCGAATAATAGCTGGTGATTTGTCACCTTAAAAGTAATCTTAGAAGATCACTTTTAATTAGGCTTATTGTGGAGCTCGATGAGTACAAGATTTTTTTGGCTGCTCAATCACAGGATCTATGAAGCTGAGTCTGAGTCATTATTGCACTGACGCAGCATCTATGGACAAACAATGAGGCACTTAGTGGTCCAAATCTGTGCTTTCTGAGACAGAGCCATTTGTGCTCCTTGCTGATTCCATTTCACAAGATCAGCACTTTAAGCTGAGCGAGGCAGATATGGCAAAGCAGACTTGTTGGAAAGGTGGCATGTATTGACAGGATCACATTAAATACCACCAGACTCATCATAATGAGTAACTATAAAGCCAGCGTTCATCTTTTAAAATGGAATAGCTCTAAGTTTCATTTTGTCCACTTGTTAACAACCACTGTCTTAACATAAAACTACATATTGGTTAGATATCTGCATTTGTAGTTTATGTGTAAACACACATATACTTGTTTTTATGCATTACAAGGATTTTTATGCATTACTTAGCCACTATTTTGACAAAAGTATTGGGCCACTTATAAATTACCATATTAGATAAGAGGGCTTGGACTGTAATCTAGTGATGTTCAATGGGGTTGAGGTAATGGTTCTTTGTGGGCAGGTACTTGCATTCTAAACTCAGACATGTCTTAATGGACCCTGCTTTGTTCACAGGAACTGAAATTGTCCAGCTCCAATCTGCTCCTACAAAGTAGGAGGCATACAATCCAAGTCCAACATGCATGAGTAGGTATTTAATAATAATTAAAAAAAGAATAATTAATTAATTAATTAATTTTGTTATTAAGATGTGTCCAAATAGTTTGGTCTATACATTATAGTTTATAAATGTTATTTATGTTAATGAAACTACAAAATGGTAATTTCCTGAAGTTCTATTGTATGCATTATAGAACCATATGGGACAATCATCATAGAACCATGATTTATCTCCATCACAATTCAACACAGTCACACACAAACACAATTTCTTACACTGTCATTTGTGGCTAGAGCCCAAAAAAAGCAGTGCGTTTAGAAAGTTAGAAATGCCACACTTCTTTCCTATCATTCACAGTTACACTTGCCAACCACAGGTGTCTTTGTGCTCAGTTACACAGTAACTGGGGAAATGACCATTTTCCTCCAAACCTGTTTGAATTATTGAGCTTTATAAAAACAGCAGCTTGTACAATATTCAGTGGCTGGCTTCACATGGCTCAGAGGAAATGGCGTAACCTTCACCCTCATTGACGGCAAACTAACACGTGTTAAAAGGACAGATGCCTGGTAGGTGGAAATTAAATGAACTTGGAAGAAATGTGTACAACTACTAGTTTTTATATCACCTTATATGAAAAGTATACACAAAAACCAAAACAAATGAGGAAAACACAAAAAGAAAACATGCGTACTGTAATACAGAGACTCCATTAAAATTCATGTGAAATATCTCATAACTATCCTGCAAGTACTTTTGCAAATTACAGGCATTCACAGAGGCAGACTAACCAAAGTACAATTTTGTCAAAATTACAAAGCTGTACTTCCAAGTGTGTCATGTGGAAATGTTAAGTGTTACCTATGTGTTCTGGCATATATATATATATATATATATATATATATATATATATATATATATATATATATATATATACCCCCCCCCCCCCCCCCCCCCCCCCCCCCCCCCCCCCCCCCCCCCCCCCCCCCCCCCCCCCCCCCCCCCCCCCCCCCCCCCCCCCCCCCCCCCCCCCCCCATCCACTTCGTACAATTAAAAGTAGTCAGCCAGACAAGGTGGCATTAAGGCTTGGGGTGTGTGCACATGAATAGAAGATGACCAAGGGGCAATCAAATCATTTGAATGTTGTCCTTCTTGTAACCAAAGTGCTTTTTAATGCGAGATGTGAGCTGGTGAACTTCTCTAGTTCTCTTATGTTGCGGCACCAAATGGTTATGGATGCTCAAGACCCACGTGGTCACAGGCTGGACCTACAACAAGCATGCCTGCCATCATGAAGGCAAAAATGACATTCCCATTTTATTAAGCGGACACTTTTCTCCAAAGCAAAATGTAAGTGAGGGGACAATCCAGCTGGATCTGCTGCTTTAATAGCCTACATGTCATTGGGGTAGAAATTAAGTGACACTACTGTGTGTGTGTGTGTTTGTGTGTGTGTGAGAGAGAGAGAGGGGGAGAGAGAGAAAGAGAGAGAGAGAGAAATAAGAAAAAAGAGACAGTGTATGAATCCAGGAGCTTATTCTAACTAAGCAGAGAGGTCTGGGTTGCCCTGAAGTGCTGTGCCTTTTGACTTTGTAAGTGCACATGGATCACACCATGCATAATTTATGAAACCTAAGCTTATTCCAAGCTCGGATTAGACAAAGTCTTTGTCGTTCTGCTCAAATCATAGCAAGAAACTCCTTTCCCACTCACCAGATATTTGGGTCTGAGGGACAGTGTGCGAGGTGAAGCCTTTGCCGATGTAAAAGTGTTGGAAATCCGAGCAGCTGCGAGCTTTACTTTCCGCGATCACCGGTCCGGCCAGGACGCACAGTACGAGCGCCACACGCACATCCATGCTGCACTCCAGATCCAACACCGCGATCTCCCTGCTTGCACTAACTTCTAACTAAATAATGTCCCCGCGATTCTAAGCTCTTGGTCCACTGGCAAAACTGCAAGAGCGAGAAGAAGGCGGCGGAGGTGTCTTTGTGGCGCGCCTGTGATTCTTCTGCACTTTACGCGCACAGCTCCAGTATCCTTAATCAGGTCGCGCACTGATGCTTTGGAAGGATGGCAGGGGAGAAGTCAAAACAGCAGTTTGCAGCGGTTCCACAGGGTGGGATGTGCTGTTACAAGTGTGTGGCGGTGGTAGTCCGCTCCAGGAGTGAGGAGCTGCTCCGCTTGCGCTCTCTGACCGGCCAAATGAGGAGCCGAAGCGCCGACAGTCGGAGGGAACAGACACCGAACTCGCGCGCCTCTAGAGGACGTTCCCTCCACCCAACCCTCTGAAAACCAAGGTGCGGCTCAAAAACTCGGGCAAAAGCAGGAGTGTCAGACTCAGTTGCACCGGGGGCCAAAACGCCACAATAAATCAACTTAAACTTTGTGAGACTTGGCCGGCACGGTGGCTTTGTGGTTAGCATGTTCTCCTCTCAGTGCTAGGGATTCCAGGTTGGAATCCCAATCTGGGTGGAGGTTCCATGTTCTTCCCTTGTCCATGTGGGTTTCCTCGGGGTTTTCTCCCACAGTCGAAAAACATGGATCAATGTCAGTTGAATTCTCTAAATTTGCCCCATAACCAGTATGTTTGTGTGTATGATTGAGTGTTGCCCCATATAGAGTGTGTGTGAGTGCGTGTGTTCCCAGCGATAGATTTGCGCCCTGTCCTAGGTGTATCTGGCCAGCGCCCGAGATGTTCTCCCCTGGATCGGCATGGGGAACCCCCTCAACCCCCCCCCCCCCCCCCCCCCCGCGACCCATAAAGGATAAAGCAGAAGGTAATGTGCGGGGGTGGGTGGGTTTATGAGACTTAAAATAGTTTGCTTTCTATAAAAAAAAGAATAAATTAATTAATTAATTTAAAAAAAAATCAATCCATCCATTATCTTTCACTTAAAGCGATAAAGGGATTTATTTTGCCTACTGTGCGTACACACAGAAGAGTTTGTCCTCCACATTTAACCTATTCGTGCAGTAAAACACACATACACAAACTGGTGAAGTGAGCACACGTGCCTGGAGCGGTGTGCAGCCTTGAATACGGTGCCCAGGGACTAATTCAGGTCAGGGGTCTCGCCTAAAGGCACTTCACTCATAGTACTTGGTGGGACTCAGGAATCGAACCAGAGACCTTCAGGTCACAAGGCTGGTTCCTTAACCACAAGCCCATGACTGCCCCCAAAACCTTTAACTAGGGTCGTGAGGGGATTCCCCATGCCCTTCCATTGGAGAACGTTTCAGGCCCTGGGCAGATACAACCAGGACAGTGCGCCAATCTATCACAGGGCACACACTCATTTACACAGACACACACAAACATACTCCATCCATCCATTATCTTCCACTTTATCCTATACTAGGGTCACAAGGGGGTTTTCCCCATTCACATCCTGGGGAAAACATTTCAGGCACTGGGTAGATACAGCCAGAATAGGGTGCCAATCATCACAGAGCACACACTCATTTACACAGACACACTCCACCCATCTATTACCTTCCACTTTATCCTCTACTAGGGTCACGAGTGGGTTTCTAATCCATGGGAGAACATTTTAGGCACTGGGCAGGTACACCCAGGACAGGGTGACAATCTATTACTGGGCACACACTCATTTACACAGACACACACAAACACATTCCATCCATCCATTATCTTTCACTCAATCCTCTACTAGGGTGGCAATGGGTTCCCCATTCAAGTGCTGGTGATTCAGGTTCGAATCCTGAGTTTCCATGTTCTCGCCATGTCAGTCTGGGTTTGCGCCAGATTCTCCGGTTTCCTCCCACAGTTCAAAGACAAAAATTTGGGGTGAATTGGCCGCTCTAAATTGTCCCACAAAGGGAAAGTGTGTCCAGCGAGGGATTAACGCCTTGTCCAGGCACATCTGCCCAGCAAAATAAATGTTCCCTCTGCATGGGAATAGAGGAAGAGGGGGAACTCTCCCCACACAGAGCACTGACCTCCACCCTACTTCTATCAGCGAACTTGTATAGACTTAAATGGTCAACATAATTAAATAAGATGTTAGATTAAACATGTTATGTGCATCTACTCATTGATATATTTATATACATCACAGTATAACATTTTTACCATTCATTTACCTCCAAATCCAGCCCTCAGTTCAATTATTGATGTGCATTATGCACCTTCTAGCTTCCTCTATAGAACCATATAAACACTGTGACCTTGATTATGGTGGGTGGTACCTTATATAACAGTGTGGAGGCTTTAAAGAATCATTTCACTTCTTATGTTAAATATTTCAGAGAAATTCATTCGATACAGGAATATAATTAAAATGTCTATCTGGTATAAACACATTGACCTGTTTAATAAGTTGTACATGCATGCATGTCAAATACACACACGCACGCACACACACACACACAGAACCATATAAATTTAGACCTCTAAAAATAAAATAAAAAATAAAATAAAATCATTGATCTGCTTCACAGATATTACTTTAATTTAGATGTACTGTGTCATATTTATTTAGAAAGACTGACAAGTAAAATGTTTGAAACACTCAGAATTCACCCAGCTGTAAAGCATTACTCCAGCCACAACAGAAAAGATGCTCTAATGTAAGTATCATTGGGCAGAAAACATCTGAAGGAAAAAAGTTGTGAAAATCAAAAGGACAGATGAAAAAAAGGCAACAGTGATGGAAAAAACATCAAAGCAGAATTTGTTTTTTTTTTTAATCATAGGGAACAAACGTTAGCTTTAAAAAAAAAAAAAAAAAAAAAAAAAAAACTACAAAGCACAATGGGTGGCATAAATGGAGTGTTGCCCTTTTACCAACAAACAGTATTTTAGGACCTAAATGGATAAGTTTTTTTTTTTTTTTTTTGGAAAGCTTTAGTAAAAAAAAGCATCTTATTTCAATTAAAAGATCAATAAATGATGTGAACTATAATGAAAGTTGATCTAAAATGAAGGTTGAATATATACTTTACTGATTAATGATTAGCAATTTTTTTTCATACACTATATAGCGTATATTGAACATTTGGGGACCCCCACAAATAATACCTATTGGAGCATGCATGTTTTACATACATACATACATACATACATACATACATACATACATACATACATACATACATAGCTTTTTTTTTTTACCCAAATATTTCTGTTTCAAATGTATTATAATTTAACGGAACACCTTATATTTTTGGTTTGTAATATTAAGGCATATGTTAATAAATGCTGCCCTTGTTCAAAGTAAAGGCTCTAATTTATTTGCAACTTATTAAATGTGCAAAATCTGGAGGGTGTTGAATACTACTTGGAAGTACTGTATGTATATCCCTCCTCATTTGCAGCGTTAACAGTTTTGACACAAAAATAACTCATGATCCAGTTACACTTAGATATATACATGATAAACACAGCAGTACAACTTTACTACTGACACTACTGATCTATGGTAATGGTAATATAATGAAATGTGAGGGTGTCACTTAAATATAAAAAATAAAAAAAGTCATGGTGGTTACAGTATTTTTTCCATGTTAAGATGCTAATATAGTTGCAGATAGAATTTAAAACTGTGGTTTAAAAGTCTGTGGTTGACACTTTCAGCACAAACCGTAGCTGCATAACTAAAATGGGTGGAAACTGCAAAGAGCGCTCCCTAGATGGTCAGGGTTTTAGCACTACACTCTGTGAGCTGGGTAACGTGGTGACTAATCCAAATCACAGACTCAATGGAGTTCAACCTAAATAACAAATTAACAACAACAAGAGAGCACGTGGTACCATTTAACTATTGTTTTGCACCTAAACATAAATAAAAAATGTGTATTATATTGTTATATTATTATATTGTGTTATATTTTAAACACATTTTAAACATTGCAACAAAGACTTCCTTCCCATAAAGAAGATTGGTCCACTGTATGACAACAGTAATAACTGGTGTCTTAAACACTGAAGACAAAGTAAAAACAAATAATTTGAAAAAAAAATGCTGTGTTATACTTAAAGTCAAATGAGGTTTTGCATGTTGAAGCTTTTAAGTGCTTTCTGTACGTATATTTTGCATGAAAAGATTTTAGTTTAACATGTGAGTGTCAAGGGTCATTGTAGTAACAAACTGTATTGTATCGTAAATTTGATAATGACATTGCTTAATAAAATGGGTGGTAATTCAAGAAAATTCTGGTAGTGAACTAAATCAAATATGACTTAGTTTGCAGGCAGCTAGTGATTTTTATGATGTGGAATAGCATAGTTTGACAGCTGATGAGACTTCTATATGTGATAGCAAAATGTGTGCCAAAGATCTGTATGCTGCAAAAGTATGATATATATTGACAAAAAAAAAAGAATACGATACAATAGCATGTAAATGCTGACCAACATTATTCGCCACACACTCATTAATATCCATCCATTCATTATATTCCGCTTTATCCTCTATTAGGGTCGCGGGGGGGTAGCCCATGCCCATCCAGGGGAGAATGTTTCGGGCGCTGGGCAGATACACCCAGGACAGGGCGCCAATCTATCGCTGGGCACACACTCACATACACACACTATATGGGGCAATTTGGAGAACTCAATTGACTTGATCCATGTTTTTGGACTGAGAACGAAGAGAAACCAGAGAACGCGGAGGAAACCCACACGGACAGGGGGAGAACATGGAAACTCCACCCAGATGAGAATTCGAACCGGGAATCCCTAGTGCTAAGAGGAGAACATGCTAACAATTAAGCCACTGTGCCACCCATACAGAATTATATTACACTAAATATACATTAAATGAGGTGTTTACGGTTTAGATGCAATATTAACTTTAATATTTTCTGTGGCTGGGTCTTATTTCAAAAAGGTCTTTTATGTTCTTTTCTTGGTAGTAAAATTTACTTATATGGTGGTATACAGGACCATTGATGAGGATGTGTTTAATTGGTAGTGGGATGTCGCAAGGTTGACAAGACGGTATTTCATCATCCGTTATTGTCTATGTGTATAGATTTGAGTGACCAATGTGGCACCTTGTGTAGATAGTCTGATTTATACTTGTGTCATTATAACTTGTAAAATTATCTTTACCTCAATGTATTGTCTAGGACCCCATACCCACTTATTAAAAAAAACTATAATAAATACATAATATGTGGATCCAATTATTTTTTATTGAACATTACAGTAAAGTATGAAAACATGGCACATTTACTTATATTTAACTTGACACTGACATACAGGAAGAAACCCTCCTCCATTCTATCATGTGGGCAGTAGAGAGACACAACAACTGATTCATCTGTGGTCTCTGATTGGTCATCTAGAATGGGCACTGAGTCACCCAAGCTGTTTCAGCTAGTCATGAGTGGGCACACGCTTAGACTGGTATCACAAGACTATGTTCCCAATATAACCGAGAGCAGAAGGAGACTATTGTAGCCTTTTAAAAGGCAAAACCTAAAAACATTACATACATATTCCTTATGTTTATATTATAAAATATTCATAAATAAAAACTTTAGAAACCCTTGAACTATAAATACCCCTTTTGCACATTTGAACACAATCCCTTTGGAAATGTGCTGCTAAATCATTTAAATAAATATATTCAGTAGATATTTTTTGTAATTAAATACCAGTTTTTTTTAAACATTGTGGCACAATGTGAGCAAATTATAAGTATAAATAAATATAATGTGCTCACATCGTGCTATACTGCTTAAAAGACATGTGTTTAAATTACAAAAAGCAAGAGTAGTCCTCATCTAGTTCTTGTTTTAATTCATTCTAATTTGTATTTATAAATTCATATATATTGAATGAAATCAACCAATATAGAAATAAGCTCCATATTTGCCCTGAAGCCTTGAAGCAACCAAAGCAATATAAAGTTATCTGAAACAGGAAGCGTCTTGGGTCACAGAAACGATGGAATTCCTTATAAAGTGTACACTAAATCCAGGCCTTAGTGGCTGAGAGAAGAGTGTAGTGACTGAACATAGTGTTAGTGGTTCGTGCTGTAAGGATTAGATCACTTGCACTTCCAGCAGTTTCCAGAGGCTGTAGATTTTCTCCAGACAGACCTATTGAAGTTTCATTAGACCTAACCATAAAAACCCACTCTAATGAGGAACACATGTGTGTGTATGTGTGTGTGAGAATCTGTTGTTAATGGTACAACAGACACGTGGACGTTTCCCTAGCATCTGCATGCCACTGTTTGGACCCGTTATCCAACACACTGAACATAAAATCTTAAAACATGTCTGATATTGCAGGCTTAAAGTGGAGTGCAGCGTGACAATTCCACTGTTCTAACCAACGGATTAACGAATAATTTAAATAAATTAAGCATCACCATACATCCCATGCATGCCTGAATCTTAAAATTCTGAAAGATGTTAAACTACACATTTAACTTAATGTATTACTACATATATACGAAGAATTGAAAGGCGCCATATAAGAGTATAAATTAAATAGATATTGTACTGTACTAAACTAAGTCCAATTCCATAGAATTATAATTTATTTGTATACTTACTTGAACACATACATAAAGTCTCACCTCATTATCTAACCCTTAATCCTCTACTAGGGTCGGGGTGGGTTCCACATCTCGGAGAGAATGTCTCGGGTGGTGGGCAGATATATCCAGGACAGGGCACCAAATCATTGAGTGAATTTTATTGGATTGTCGAATGATTTTATGTTTAAAAGAATAACCATTATGACTTATGGTTAGTTGGTTGTTGAGGTTTTATTGGCACGTCACCACGTATTTGGCTATTTGTGGCATACATTTGGTTGTACTTATGTAGCACCTTACATATCTCAATGTGTTGACTTGAACCCCATACCAATTAATTGAAAATAAGGATAATTTGATAATACATAATTTGTAGATACAATGCAATAAGTATATTTAACATAAAGTATGGAAACATGGCATATTTACTTATATTTAACTTGACAGGGTCACAAAAACAAAAACACCCCTTTATTCATTTATTTTCTTTATTTTTTACACTGACAAACATAAGTGGCAATTTATGTGGGAGGTAACCGGAGAACCCGAGAAATACATAAAAACTGCACCCAGATCGGGGCTCAAACCTGGATCCCACAGTAGTGATAGGTGGGCGTGGGCAGGCTAATGCTTGCACGCCACTGTGCTGCTCAAATAAATAAAATAATACCAAACTTTTGGGTGTTACCCTGATTTTGGGCCACAAAGGTGGAAAACACCCCAGCACAGTGGATCTTTACTCTCCAAATTCCAAATTCCTTTTCAGTATTCTCCTTAGTCACCTTTATGTCCTCCCTAAGAGCATCCATTAACCTTCTCTTCAGTCTTCCACTTCCTCCAAAAGGCTCCATCCTCAGCATTCTTCTGCCAGTATAAACCTTATCCTTCCTCTGCAAAAGCCCAAATCAACTCAGTATTCCCTCCCTATCTTTGTCTCCAAAACATCCTTCCTGTAACATTCCTGTTATAAACTCATTGCTAATCTTGGTCAGCTTCCTCACTCCTAATGAGAATTGAAGCATCACCCTGCACCTGATAAGTGTAATGTAACACTTATGCAAAACATATAACACAAGTAATCTAATATAATGCTCATATAATGTATATAGTGTACACAAAATAAGAGTTTTAGAACAAATACTAAATTTGGCAAACTTTGTGTCCATCCATTCATCTATTATCTTCCGCTTTATCCTCTACCAGGGTCATGGGATTTCCCAATGCCCATCCAGAGGAGAACGTTTCGGGCGCTGGACAGTTACACCCAGGACAGGGCACCAATCTATCCCTGGGCACACACACACACTCGCAGACACAAATTGGGCCAAATTAGAGCATTTTATTCACGTTGATCCATGTTTTTGGACTGTGGGAGAAAACCCACTTGGACACAGGGAGAACATGGAAACTCCACCCAGATTGGGATTCGAACTGGAAAACCCTAGTGCTGAGAGTAGAACATGCTAACCACTAAGCCACTGTGCAAACTTTGTATTAGTAATTAAAAATTACATGAGTGATACACACACAGCTATACTTTAAGCACAGATAGATATCCAGCTCAAGCTTTTCTCAGCATTATAACTAAATACTGATAAAACCCTAAATTATATGCTAATGAAAAAATATATCTATAACCTAGTCCAGCCCAGCACACACCAACATACAGATTATCATGACCTTGGCATCTAGTTTAAATCCTAAGCCAGATAACCCTAAGATTCATCAATTCATCCCTTGTTCTCCCAAGGAGGTGCAATATGACTGCACAGGCTAAAGCTCAAATATCTCAGATTTATTAGGTTAATCTCTCTCTTACATGACTTAAACGTAAACTTTGGAATTTCTCTTTTTATTGCTTGTGAAAAGGGATTTACACAGGATCAAGGCAAGATTCTAACTATGCTGTCCCAACAGGTCTTGTAGTAATGTAATATCTTAATGCTGTTTTATAATGAAAAGGTGTTCTACTTATTACAGTATTTGTGCTAAAGTTACTGACAAAAGAGCCCACATATTACTTCATTCATCCACTTTAAAAAATAAAACGTTTAATGGCACCGCTTTGTAGTTTAATAACTATAAGCCATAAGAGGTCAGAGGTTTCTCACAACCCTACAGAGCAGTTTTTTTTTCTCCTGTGTGTCCAGCTATCCCGACTTTTTTGCAAGTTTTGTTCATCAAAGCTTTATCAGGCAAACTTCTTTATTTCTAACATACTTTGGAACTCCAACATCTTAACGTTAAGAATAAAAAATTTATAAATGAATTACAACATAAGGCATTCAGAGATGTATTAGTCATTGAGCTAAATACCTACATATTTACTGTTAAAGCAATTAATAAAATTACTACATGGTAGAAAACATTACGACTGTAATTTATATAATCGGTGCATTTTGACCTCACATTGTCGGAAAACGTGTTAAAGACGAAAAAAATAAATAAATAAAACTATGCAAATAATGGATGGCTTAGCAATTCTTCAAAGAGCATTTCTTTCCCCTTACAACAAAACAGTGCCTGGAGTTTGTGGGCTGTTGCTTTAAATGATTTCTGGCATCTAACTTTCATGGTGGATTTGGCACTGAAAGAGGGATTGTCTTACTGACAAGAGTCTAATCTTCACTGTAAATCATAAAATATTAGAATCTTTCTTCACCAAAGGCACTGGGAGTCTTGTTAGCCATGACGAATTTTATAAAGAACCAGTAGATTATATGTAAGAATTTCTTTGATACAACAAAGTCTTTTATTATGACAAAGAGACAGTACCCCCTCTGCAAGGCACATCATGATGTTTATTGATTTCTTGCACTCCGCTAACAGTCTGTTAGTAAAATAGAATGTGTTGCCTGCATCGTTTAAATAGCAACAGTACCTGTGAATATATCCAAGTCGATGGGCATGGTGTTAAATGTCTGATTAGGTACATTTCTGGCGTATTGCTATCTCAGTGATGGAAAACACAAGTTCGCCACTGGCTGAAAACAAGCTAGACCGACATCAACAGTCCAACATTTGTCACTATCTTGGCGGTGAATCATCAACACAGGAGTGTTTCCAACACCAATGAACACTGAAAAGTATGCTATTAAATCTGACTGCATTTGTACAGGGAATGCAGATACATAGTCTACACTTTGGATTCTCCATTCACAGTTGAATGGAGAACCTCATGGGCCAGTGCAGTGCAGAGTCAGGTTAGTGGCACAATCGAAATAGCAATCCGCCAAAATCAGACTTTACCTCGCTCTTAAAGGGAACAGCAAGAGATATGCTGATTGGCTTATGGCCAAAACGCACCCATTAATAAAAAAGAAGGTTAGTACACGCCTTTTGTGCAGCACAAGGCATACTTTTCTGTTGTTACAATAGCAAAGACACACCGACACACCCTAAATAAAGCTGTGTGGGTGATGGCTCGCTAAAGAATCTCAAAAACGTACATCCACAAAAAGGTTTAGTGACAAAATCAAGCATCTGACACGATCAGTTCAATCCTCTAAACTAAAATGGAATAAAATCTATTGGATGTAACTAAAAAAATACACAGAGACAAAATGAATTTGGGAGACGTCTGTGTTCTTGAATACATTTCGATACCATTGAAAGAAATCTTGTCGGTGGTAGACGATATTAAATCAGTAACTAGAGGCAGAATAAGATACACAACATCAACCACATTATAACCACCATAAACACATTTTTAACTGTATTTTTCTTTTCCTTGTTTTAATTAATATCACTTGTACAGTGACTGAACAAAAAAAAGTAATAAAAAATGATTTCGTGAATGTAATTAGTGTTGTTAAAATGACAGAATGGACTACAGACACAGGGACATGTTAGATATTAGATTATTTGTGTCACTAAGCATGATGCCACAATATTTCAAAGAACAACTGGTGAAGTTGGAACACTTATTTCCTTTTTTTATTTTTACAAGGGTTCCCCATAAATTCTTCATGGGGTTTAAGTCCGGAAACACTGGTTTAAAGTCCATGCCATAACTTAATGTTCTTTGGTTATTGGGTAGTTGTCACATTTTATTGAATTTAAGAATCATTCTTACTAGAGTTTAGAGACATTTGGCCCTTACTAATACAAACACGAACTTGTAAAAGTTTAAAGACCATGCTTAATTGATTTTCTTTAAGAAAATAAGTCACATCCGCAACAGGGGACAAAATTCTGGGAGATGTACTTTTAAACGTTTCAATATTATGTTTAATTAACAGACAATGCTATTCAGTCAATAATTTTAGAATAATAAAATAATTTAAGAATAATAAAATTTATTCCAATTCCCAAGTAAAATATCAAGTATTTGTGAAGTACAGATTATGTAACCTATATTCTTGGCAATTTAATAGAAAATAGAAAAAATTATTAATAGCATCTTTTAAAAATTGTAAATAATATAGGTACTATTCTACATTACATTTAGCAGACACTTTTGTCTAAAGTGACTTACAAAACAAGCACAGGGTTGGCCACAGTATTTCTTGAGGAATGAGGGTTAAGGGCCTTGCTCGAGTACCCACATTGGTAACTTGAGTTTTGTGTATTTGTTTTCTTACAAGATATGTTATACATAACAGTTCTGAACCAGGCTTTGGTTATGAAGTTGCTTAACAAACACTGTACCACTGAACCATCTCTTACCTTAGACTCAGGTAAGAGTCATTAACATTGACTTCAAAATATAAATGTAATAAGGTGAAGCATGTAAATAAAAATGAAAATGAGCGAGAATGATGAGGTGGCAACCTGTCAGTTTATGGGTCATTCAGCTAAAAATGTTCAGAATAAATAAACCGAGTGCAAAAATACATTTGACTGAGGAAACAGCTGGAAACACAGTAGTTGAGCAACTTTAGTGTTAATATGCAATGGATGATTATTAGTGAATTAACTGAATATTTTAAATAATGTATTGTGATTCTATAAATTAAATTAAAAAATAATAATTAAAAAAATGTTACAAAAATGCAACAAAAATGTTATGGTATTTTTAATTGTAATGCTTATCAGAAACTAAAAATAAATCTTTATTGAACTTGTCAGATATATTTGGTAACAATTTCTATACAGTTTTTTTTTAAACAAGAGTTGACCTGTTTGGTGTGTGTGTGTGTGTGTGTGTGTGTGTGTGTGTGTACTAGTACAGTATCAGTCAAAATTTCGGACAGGTCTCCTTCTTCTACATCTACTGTCCATTGCATCAGATCCCCTTGTCATTAAGATGGACCTTCATCTGTAGTGGTCAGGACCCCAATAGTACCACCACAGAGCAGGGATTATTTGGTTTATTATTCCTATCCCAGCACTGTCACTAAGGTGGAGAAATGAAACTACAACAGCACTGCTGCACTAAAACCCCATCACCACATCAATGTCACTGCATAACTGACAAACTATCCAACACCCAATTGATACCTGTTCTGTGATGGTTCTGACCAATAGGGAACCAACAGTGGACTAACAAAAACAAAGAACACAGATGAACTACAGTCTGTAATTTTCATACTACAAAGTCCATGTATATGGTAAGTGGAGGAAATAGATAAATGTGCAAGAAGGGGGTGTGTTCAATGATACATTTTTATGTTTATAGCTATGATTTGCTCATAGTTATGTTTGGGTAGTAGTGTTAATGGTTAAGCTTTGGGTATGTCTGTACAAAATAGAGGTCTATATAAAGTCCCTACAATGCATAAACATGAGAGAGAGAGAGAGAGAGAGAGAGAGAGAGAGAGTGTGTGTGTGTGTGTGTGTGTGTGTGTGTGTGTGTGTGTTATATGCCAGCCAAGAGGCTTGACCTCATTCAGTATTGATTATTTGCCACTTTTCCTCTGTTGTGTAAGCTACTCCTTAGACCTTTAGCATCCTTAAATACTGTTAATCAATGAGCTGTAATCACAACCCCCTCTCTAAAACCAACATGCACACATGTCACTTTCACATACATTCAAAAAGCAATAAACTGAAGAGCCCACATCGTAGATTTAAATAGATTTAAATACTGAATACATAAAAATGAATAAACACATGGATAAAGATTGTGAACAGATACATGGCTGGACAACAGATGGATGACTGTCTCAAAAGGGCAAGGTAAATATATGAAAGGAGGGTGGACAGTAAAAAGCAGATGGCAATGACACTGTGCAATGTGAAAGGAATATTAAATGGATGATCTGGCTTAACCAGACAATAACCTCTTACAAATGGTTTAATCCAAGCTCGGTTCGTTAGGTGTCAATATTTTATATTGTTTCATGAATTTTGTCTGGTTGTGATATTTGGCTAAGAACTTTTAATATTAACATGTTGTTCAAATAGGTTAGGCTTATTTAAAATGAGAGAAATTTTTTTAGTAAGATGTGTCTTTTTTTATAGTGGCCTTTGGGACAGTTGTACAATCTGAAAGCTAACTCACTTTTTTTCTGATCACAAGTACCCTTGATATTGTTTAGGGATAAAAAAAAAGGACCCAATAGGTGAGATCAAGAAAGAAAGACGAAGAGAATTGAAAAGCTGAAGCTATGGGTTCTTTGCTGAATGGGTGCAGGCTCTCCTTTAATCTCACCAGCACTGGCATGTTTTCCACTGAGCTTAGTCTGAGGTCTTTTGAACAGAGACATCTGAGAAACTCATGTTGCTACATTTAGAAACTACAGCTCCAGCTTGTGTCCTGAATTACATAATGTATGTATTTAAATATGTATGTACACGTACGTTGAACGGTTGGTCAAGTTCCAACCTCCAGCATATTACTTAAAGCAGCTCTGAACAGCAGTGTCAAGAGTATAGCAGGAATAATGTGTTTAAGAAACAAAATCCAGAAGGCAGGACTTCAGGATCCAAAGAAGCTCAAAAGCTGGAACCTGAGCAAGTGGAAAAACAGTGCCTGGTCAAATTGATCTAGATTTTCCTAGCACCATACTGTTAAGAAGGTCAAAACAGGAAAGTCAGTATAAATCAATAATTCTTTTGTCAAGTATCAATAGTTGAAGCCAGTGATGATGGAGCTTTAAAATGGGGAATGTTTTCTCTGCACACCTTCTTTTCTAAATCTGATTCTGATTCGAACCTAAGCATTAGGGCCTACCACGTTCATCTCTTCATGGCTGCCATTTACCTTAAAGAATGATGATACACAAAGCCAAAATGGTCAAATCCTCATAGGTTGGTTTTTACTGGCTTTTCCTTTTTTTGCACCACCTGAAATTTAGCTATGCCTATTTAGCATTGGAAAGACTTTTTCTTGGTTTGGTTTAAATGACGTTAACTGTATGTGAAAAAATGTAACTAAAAATGCATTTTTAATTACGAATCTGTGTTAGGTTTATTTAAACTAACTACTGTAAATCAATATAGATTTTATTTTAGTACACTTATACATGGTTCAGATTAAAAGCAGATCATCAGTACCAAACACTTGACGTAACTACTTTTTAAAATGCCACTGTGAGCCTTTGCAGAAACAGAACATCTTGGTAGACTCACTCATTAAATAATATGACTGTCAGATATATTTACAATGTGTAATCGTTCCCTGTGGTCCACACAGACAAAAATATATAAATCCAGAATTCTGTGGTATGTAATGCGGTCTGGTCTGTGTAATGTTCCTGACTTGAAATTAAGCGTGCCTGGCTTGACTGGAGTTTTTTTTTTTTTTTTTTTTTTTTAAAGGACCTGTAAATGATGCTTTAATATATATATATATATATATATATATATATATATATATATATATATATATATATATATATATAAAAAACTGGTTAGCATTAACATTCGCCTCTCAGCGCTAGGGATTTTGGGTTCGAATCCCAATCTGGGTGGAGTTTCCATGTTCTCCCAGTGTCCACGTGGGTTTCCTTCGGGTTCTCCGTTTTCCTCCCACAGTCCAAAAACATTGATCAAGGTCAATTGAATTCTCCAAATTGCCCCATATAAAGTGCGTTTGTGTGAGTGTGTTCCCAGCGATATATTGGCACCCTGTCCTGGGTGTATCTGCCCAGCACCCTAAACGTTCTCTTCTGGATGGGCATGTGGAACCCCACCACGACCCTAGTAGAATATAAAGTGGAAGATAATGGATGGATGGATGGATGGATATATATAAAACCCACTTTTGAACAAAATCTTATTTCTTAAAATGAAGAAAAGACCTCAACATACATACATTGTCAACATCACACTATCATATATTTAAGGTATTGATTTCATACACGAATATTAAACATCTGTAAATAATAATAAAGACCAAAATAAACAATAACTATGAAATAATAAAGGTTTTATTGGTTGGGAACATATCACACTACTGTGCTGTTGGTGCTGTATCTCTTTTTCCACTATTTTATTTAATAAAGTCCAGCATATGGGCACATTCCTCTGGGATACAGTCTTATTACCAAGTGCAGTGGATATTCTGCATTACTGCTCCTGTTTATTTCACTTCCTTCACCTTGCTACGCTTTAATGACTCACTCCAGGCCACTACATCAGGCCAGGGCAACTGTTTTTCTGTTCATCAGGAGAAAAGAAAGTGAGAAAGAATTGATTAAGTCATTAGAGCTGGTAGAATGATGTTGCTTTCCACAATTACTGACATGGTCATCATGGCGAGCCATTCTTTTATTGTATTTTCTACCTTATCTCAGGGTCACAACAGCAAATTTGTTAAAATTCACTAAAAGTATTTACTATTCTAAATGCCCGAAGGATTTCTGAGTTAGTAATCTGTATAACAGCATGAGATGTGCAATACAGTATTTGTTTAAAAATATTTTCTAGTGAAGGACAATCTTGTGTCAATTATATTTCTGTTGATTTATTTATTGTGTGTGCTAGTGCATGATGATTGTGTTTGAGTCCTAGAATCACATTCTTTTGCAGATGGCTTTGTTAGAAAATACAGTAAATACATATCCATGTCTTTACCCACAATTTATATTATCTCAAAACAAGAAGTTTGAAAAATGATTTCACCCTGGTTTGTCTCTAGTTCGCCAAGTTTATTAATCCACAAATCATTTTGCAATCCAGTGTGAAATTGTCTAAACCATAGAACACAGAAAACCCAAACCAGACAGAATCAACTGTTGATACTTTGTTTAAAGTAAGTTACAAACAATCATCTAGAGAACGTGATATGATATGAAATTAATCATGGGCCATTGATGAGAAAAGCAGGATTTTGGAGTGAACAACAGCTAACGATGTGCTATTGTTAATGAAACCTTTTCCAGAATCCTTAACAGTTAGGCCAACATGGTAAATCATATAGATGCCAGAATGCGAGAGTATAGTTACAGGAAATAACATAACATTTAAAACCTTCAGAAGAGTACCGAAGTTAACAGTTTTAACAGTATTTGTATGCAAATAATTGTATTTGTTAGATTCCTGGCGAATCCTGGGTGTTCTTACATAAATGCTTCCACAAAGTTTACACAAAAAGACAACGTGTCTTCATCAGTGGCCTTTTCTAATTCAAAAAGTATGACTGATTTGGCAGAAGCCTTAATCTCTGCATGTTTTCAATCAGTTGTTCTTACACATAAAAAAAATACATAAATTAAACCATCAACAGATTCCCTTAATTCTTCGCTGTATGAAAACGCTAGGAGAAATTAAAATAAAGTAAAATAAATGAAACTTGTGGTAAGAGCACTACATCTTTAATAAAAAATAAACAGAGCAACCCATGTAGAAGTATTACAGAACATTTAACTTGATGTTTCTTTTGCGTCTTTTAGGAAAACCACATATCTGGCAACAAAAGCAACAATTTTTTGCCAAACACTTCTACTTTTTTTATTTATTTGTCTTGGATTTAAGAAATGTGGTATGACGTTGTGGAAGATTAGAACATTTCAGTCCGTTATAAAGAGTCTAATAACTGTAAAAATGAATTAATAAATTCAATAATCACAAATTAGCTGTTAAATATGAAACGATGGCTGTATGTACTATATATATACAGTGTATATATATATATATATATATATATATATATATATATATATATATATATATATATATATATATATATATATATAGTACATACAGCCATGTATGTGTATATGTATGTACACACACACATATATATGAATAAAAATTAATAAAGTGCCCACAACCATAAATCATATGGCAACAAAAACAAAGAATACAGCAATTACAAGTTAGTCACCAAAAATGTTTCTAAGCCTTAGAGGACATTGTTAAGTTTCACATAGGAATACACATAGTATGAAAATTAAATACTATTTACCTTGCACACAGATTAAAGCGGATATGGCTGTTTAATATCTTAAAAGGTTTCAGATTATAATTCAGAACAAATCACAGAAATTACTGTAACATGTGTCAGAAAAAAAATCATCCGCTTAGAATTCTAAAATATGATACCATTTATATTTTATGTAAAGGTCTTTGAAATGTTTGAGAATTCTATCCAAGTCTGGTTAGCTTAATTGCACTCTATAAGCAGTTCACAGTTTGTTAGCTTCACTTTGAACTCCATGTGCAAATACAACATGAAGTTTTACTAAAGTCTCAGAAACATTTGTACCTATGAAACTACTGCCAACACCACATCTGATTACCTTATGTGTCCTGGGTTTATTCGGTATGGTGTGGTCAATTAATTGGCACATGCTTGGGATGGAAGCATGCATTCACAAAGCAGGCAGTATAATGCATAAGCTGGTTATGTCCACAACTTTAACCAACACAACTGATGAAGTATTATTCATTCATTCATTCATTCATTTATTCATTTTCTTCCGCTTTATCTTATATTAGGGTCGCGGTAGGGTTCCCTATGCCCATCCAAGAGAAAGTTTCGGGCGCTGGGCAGATACACCCAGGACAGGGCGCCAATCCATCGCTGGGCACACACTCACTCACACAGACATGCACGCATACACACTCTATTTGTGGCAATTTGGAGAATTGAATTCTCCAAACTACCCCATTATAGAGTGTTTTCGTGTGTGTTTGTTTGTGTGTGTGAGTAAGTGTGTGCCCAGAGATAGATTGGCATTCTGTCATGGGTGTATTTGCCCAGCGCCCGAAACCTGGATGAGCATGGGGGGAACCCCTCCCCACGACCCTAGAAGAGGATAAAGCGGAAGATAATGGATGTATAATATATATATATATATATATATATATATATATATATATATATATATATATATATATATATATACACACACACACACATTAATTAGTACTAATGAATAAATTTGCACTTACTTTCAAGTCCTGCAAAATGTGAATTTGCATGTCTGTTGCAAGAGCGCGCACGCGGGGGGGGGGGGTGCGCACGTTGATCATTATAGTTCAATCATCTCATGCCGTATGCAGCAGCCAATAGCGCGGATCGACTGCAGTGACGTCATTTAGCGGCTTTATTTTAGTGTGTTTGAATAGAGTCTGCACATAAAGCCCGCGTGTGCGTTGCGTTTGCGTCTGCTTTTGGGAACTCTTGTTCCAGCTTCTCTTTTCGGACCGAAGTGACAAGTTGCAAATCAGAACGCAGACAGCTCTGGTTATAAAGGATGCGCACGGCCCTGCCTGCAGGTGCATTAATTAATCCTAGGCTCCGCCCACCAGAGTCACTGCGCTTATGCCGCTTATGACGTCACTGCTGTTTTGTATTTCATGACAAAATAAGGATTTCCATATCGCAAACTTTGTAAATAATGTACTGTGCATGCTAATTTCCACAATTCAATTCATATTTCAAGTTTCATTGATTATAGATTCAGGGTCCGCATTTTAAACAATATCCATTATTTATTTGTTTATTTTTACACAATTAGAATCCTGTGCAGAAATCAGCCGAAATTTTGCAATATATATATATATATATATATATATATATATATATATATATATATATATATATATATATATATATATATATATATATATATATATATTTATTTAGTGCCTTATACTTCCGTTTCTATTCATTAACATTTAGAGCGCTGGGCAGAGGGCAGTTACACCCAGAACAGGGCACCGAATCTATAGGTGGGCACACACACAATCACTCACACCCAAACACACACACACATTGTTAAGGGTCAATTTAGAGCAACCAATCTTGAATTCACGCTTTTAAACTGTGGGAAGAAACCGGAGAACCCAGAGGTAAACCCCGTGGACATGGGGCGAACATTTACAACTGCAAACAAGATTTTTTTTTTTATTTGTACATTTATACAAATACTTTCTTAAATGTTCATTGTGCATTGAATGCAGCTTGCAGAAAATAAACACACACAAGGCATTTCTTTACCATTTAACATAAAACAGTCTAATATAAGAAAGCAAATAGAGGTGCGACTAAAGGAAAATTTACAAAAACACAAGCAGAATTTGATATCCTCTCATATATCTCCATCACTAGAATCAGAAACAATGGCCTTGTTTCCACCCAGATCATGGTAAAGAGGTAACGATGATAAAAATAAACATCAACATATAAAGTGCAGTATTATATGTAAAGGTTTGAACTTCATGTGAATGTTGCGACAGGTTGGACTGTGAATTTAAATGATTGTCAACTGAGTATTGCAGTCCATATTTTAGAATGAATATTCCTCATTGGACAAAATGTTGAACATTTGCCTTTAGAGTTTATCAACGTAGATGAGAGCTTTCATAATGGCACGAATGGCATAAATGAACATGAAACATATTAACCATGATTACTTGTATTGCTTATTTTACATTGAAGTATGCTTGAATGAGAGTCATCAAACATATTTGCATTGCTTTAAGTCATTACACAGAAATATACATGATTTTCCTAAGAGGTTAACTGTAAATACCTTATGCATTTCAGCTTTTCATTTTGCTCTTGACCGCAGAGCATGACAAAAAGGCAATCCGTAAAAATATCGTTATCTTTCAAAATTGCTTGTTAGGCCATGGATAACATAATAGGTAAATGACTGTGTAAAGTAATTGTAAAGTTTATACATTCTGTAAGTAGCTGATTAATAATAATAATAATAATAATAATAATAATATCAGAATTATCAGTAATTCAAACTGTTACATATGTAAATGTACATGCACAGTACAGTTTATTAGGAACACCTTTATACCTACATAATAATGCAATTTAAAAATTAGCCACTCATTTGGCAGTAGTGCAATGCAAGAAATTATGTAGATACCGATTATGTTCATGGTAGTTATCAGAATAAGGGGTAATATGAGCTTAGTTATTTTAACCAGGGCATACCAGACTGATTTGATTATTAATTTTGCTGTTGGTTTCATGGGATTTTCACATAACAGATACAAACATTTACTCCGAATGATGCAGAAAACAGAAGAAAACTCACAAAAAAGGTACATAAGTCATATTTGTATGATTGTAAAATGCACAACATCATAGGTTTTTAAATGTTTAGTGTTTCTAATAAATTGCTGGATGCATATTTGGGACGTAAATAAAGATTTCCGGTTACACTTTACCTGAATCCGGTATTCATAATACATTATGAACACATTTATAAAGCTTTTTAAAGTATTAGTGCTTTATAATACTTGGCATAAGCCTTTATTAATGCCCATAGATGTACACACTCATAGTCAAGTGTTGTAAGAACATGCCTAAATTCTTTATGACACAAAGTGACATAATGCATTATAAATTACATATTTGAACTTATTAGAGAGACCAGCAACATAAAGCCTTATAATGTTTGTTTTAGTAAACACTTTTCCTGAAAACAACTTTATAAATGCTCATAATAGTTTATAACTTGCATAAAGCATAAAGTAAAGTGAAATAAATTACCTCTTTTAAAAAGACTGCATACATAGCAGTACATAATGACTTATAAAACTTTATAAATGCTCTTTACAGACTTTAAGTGTAATCTTGTTTTAAATTATGAATGTCTACACATCCAAAGAATCGAAAGTGTAAAAAAGTTTATCTTATAATGCCTTATGTCACTTTGTGTTATTAGGTTTTATGCCAAAATATTATAACAATTTATGACTTTGATTATAAACATATACAGTATGTTCATTAACAAAGGCTTATGACAAATTAAGCATTATGAATGCCGAATTCATAAAAAATATCCGACTATAAGCATCATGGGCTTCAACACAACTAACATTACTTGTGCATGGAGTCACTGATATACTAAAATGAAAACCTGTTTTTTTTGGCCGGAAAACCATAAAATCACATTATTAGGCCTCTTTCACTATGCTAAAGACGACAATTGCTACTGTGTTTTTGGGGATCTTCCAAGCTAAAGCAATTCATCACACTGACATACCAGGAAGCTGAACTCATTAATGTAGAGAATTCTTTCCAATGCTCCAAATGTCCAATTGTGTGCTGTGTTCATCACGCTGCTGCAGCAGCAAACACTTAGCATTACATTTAGTCATTTAGCAGACACACGTGACAGGAATCTCGGCCGTCCTGAATCTTATGTAGAAAGTTTAAATAGATCTAAATATAGTGCTGCATAGCCTTAAATGTGTTACATCACAAGTGCAGCTCTATACCTTTGTGTGGCCAACCGTTTTGCTCAAGCCATAAGTTGTACTTAAAACTTTATTATATATTCTTATTTTAAACTAACAGAAAGACATTGGAAGTGGTGGAGGCATATAAGGAAACTATTTGCATAGTAAACTATATTTTATGATTCCTTGAATGAGTAAAACAATGTCTATGTGGATTTTGTATATTCTCCCCATGTCTGTTAAAGTTTCCTTTAAAGGCATTGGATTCCTCCCACAATACAAAAATATACTTCTAGTTAAATTTAAATATTTTAAATTGTGTGAATATGAGTGATGATGCATTTGTGTGTGCCTGCACTGGAACGAGTCAACCCTTTTTATCGTATTAGCTGTAAGAGCTCCAACACATCCCATAATCCTTATAATATATCCTAATTTGTCTGGACATGCAGGTTGCGTGTTTGATTAATTATTTTAATAAACCTATGTGTGCATTTTAATGAGGTTAAGAACATTCCTTTTGTCTTTTTTAACTGATTTACTATAAAATAAACTAAAATAACTCTGTACACATTACTTTGCAAATAGCATTTCATTACATCTATTTTCATTTTTAGAAATAACACTTTCATACATATGAATAACATTCCCTGCAGATCGGACAGTAGACATGGAATATCTATTTTCTTTGTCTGTCAAAAATATTTTCGCTGCTTTCGCCATGCAATCCACCATGTGGTAAGAGACTGGGTTAAGGTAAATTACGTTTCTTCCGGGGAAAACAAAAGTACATCAATATTCGCTGATGTGAACATGATGGTTCCTGTGAACATGTCCATATATAAAAGAAAAGCAGGTTTTGATTATTTGTGGTACATCAGAAGGAAACTGTAGCAGCATTAAAAGACTTTGCAGAATTGAACCAAAGAACCTGCTCCTTTTGTATCCATTGTGTCTGAACGTGTCCTTTTATTTTAAGGTCCACTGCAGCACCAGAATGACGATTAGGATGCAGAACGAGGGGTGAGCAAAAGAAGCAGTGCTGCCTGGTCCAGGTTTGGCGCGTCCTACTGAAGCGTCATGTGGTGGAGGCTTCATCACCTCTATATTGTGTGTGCTGGCATCTGTATTAGCTTAAGAGACAACAAAGAATGAGTTAAAAAAAATAACTATACAAAATAGACATCATAAAAAGAAACTACCCAGACACAAAAGTAAAAGAAAAATACATATATACTGTTACATAATATAACATTCCATGGCAACTAAAATCATTCACCACTAAATAAAATAATCATAGGTATAAAGCCAAGATAATAACTGGTGAAACTGAAAGTCATTTTCACCCTTACTTTTTCTGCTGTCTAGTTTTTTAAATCAGCGAGGGTATAGCAACCCCAATCTAAAGCCTGGCACTGCTTTTAGGCAAGACTTTTTATGCAACGGTTCTCTATGAACTCAGATACAGACAACCTTTAATCAACCACATACAACCAAGGTAGCTTTTTCAAATGCATTGTCAAGCATGCTGCATCATGTACATCTCACCAAAGGATTGTTTTGATGTCTGAGATGAAATGTGAATCTCTGAAAATGTGCGTATCCACAGCATAGATCAAGCACTTACAATAATATACAAGATCTTTTCAATCCCACACAATGGTTCATTGTTCCATTATGAGTTCTCTGAAGCTGAGGAAGAACTGTTGCCTAGCCGTCAAAAGATTTGACTACCAAGGAAGTATCCTTGACTTTAGTAGATTAGTAGAGAAGTTTGAGTCTTTTAAACCTGAATCCCTCTGCCTGTAACTATTTATAAAACTTTATATATTGGTGATAGCATGGTGTCTGCCATTATCTGGGTTATGGTCTCCATATGCATCCGCCATGTTGTGGGTAAAAAGGGTCAAATTTAGGCTGGTTTCTGGTTTTAAATGGGGGGGGGGGGGTGCTGTGTTAATAAAAATGCATCTGTTTCAGATGGGAACCCATGTCATGGTTCCAGTGGAACGCTACTATATATCAATTATCTTCCACTTCATTCCATTAGATTTGCGGGGTGGTTCCATCTAAATGAGATTGTTTTGGATGCTGGGCAGTTACTATATAGGGGCAATTCAGAGCAACCAATCTACCTTGAATCCATATATTTGTATTGTAGAAGGAACCTGGAGAACCAGTAACCCATTTAGACATAGGAAGAACATGGAAACGTCACCCAGAAAGGGATTCAAACCTGGATCCCCAGTACTGAGAGACAAACATGCTAACCACTAAGCCACCATGTCAACCTCTATATACAGTATGTATAATTTAAGGTAGGGTCTAATAGCTAAACAGTTATGTCGGGTTAACTAATATGCTACATTTTTTTCATTTGATGAATGAGATTAAGGAGATGAGTTTGACAACTAAATAAATTATCTGACTTCAACTACACTATACAAGATTTAATAGATAACTGTGGGCAGTTCCCATTGATTTTGAGAACAGATGTTAGATGACAAACAACTCAAATAGCATTTCTATCCACACATGTGAGGCAGAAGTGCATGAAAATAAGAGGGAGCTTAAGAAATATGTTTCATTCACCAATGATCAGTCAATTATCAACCAATTTATTCCTTTAATTCACTCCTCAAGTTCATATTTTAAAACTGTATGGCGTGTTTATGATATTTTGTTATGCTCCTAGGTTTTTACTCTGTACCCATAGCTGTAATCAAATTGTACAGTAAATAACATTACAGCGAACATGTGCTAGTCATTCGCATTCTATGTAATTTAAAGTGTGTCTGTGGGAATTGTTGTGAATTCAGAGAAGCAGTTGTCAGGTCAGACACTGATGTTAGATCCTAGATGATCTGATGTTAGGCCTGACTCAAAAGCTATTTTCAGTTCCCCCCAAAGAAGGGTTGAGGCCAGGACTCAATGTGGGCTAGCCAAAGTCCACCACACCAAAATCACACAGCCATACCTTTATAGACCATGCTTTGTGTATGGTGACATTCAGGCTGAAATATAAAACAGCCTTCCTCAAACTGTTTCCACAAAGTTACAATTATACAAAACACACACTTATCCAAAATGCATGGGTAGGTGATTGATTTTATACACTGGCACAATAGGTCTAAATGAAAGAATAACAAATAAATTGGTCATTTAGCAGACAGTTTTCCAATAGAATTACAAGTTGGAGGAAAAACCCAAATCAGTAAGTTAAAGGAGGTAAAAAATCTGATTTTAATGGATAGAAGTGCTCGCAGGAAATATATGTCTTGAGTTGCTTCCTATAAAAAAAATGCTTTATGGTGAAGAGAATAAATCTGCAGGGAAATCAGAATCAGAATACTGTATACATTTACTGGGTGAAATTGCAGTTTTTACAGATGCCACATAAACAAAGAAAAAAAAAATTTACTTAAATTAAAACAGAATTTAAGTTGAAGGGTACAATTTTTATGAATGTTACAGGTTACATATTTGAAGCTGCATGTCAATAGTGACGCTGGACAGAGCCAGCCAGGGAGAAATTAGTCGTCAATTTGGAAAGTCAGGTCGTGAAGAGACTACATTTCAGATAGGGGGAACTTAGAAAAGTCAATTCACCTTGGATCCATGTTTTTGGACTGTAGAAGGAAACTGGAGAACCCAGAGAAAGCCCACATGGACACAGGGAGAAAATAGAAACTCCCACTAGAATGGAATTCAAACCTGGATCCCCAGTGCTGAGAGGTGGACGTGCAAACCACTATGCCACTGTGGCGCTCCGTAAAGAATTAACCAATCACCAAGGTGTGTCCCAATAGTTTTGTCCAATTGCTGTTATTACTTACTCAAATGTAGATGATTTTTTCCCCATCAGATATAAAACTCCTTCATATATGAGTTTCGTTATAATAGCTGTAAAACATAGCTTTACACAGTGGGTATATACATTATGTGTTAATGTGTGAGAATTTTTAACACACAGTGCCAATTTCATATTACACATGATGTATGAGTGTATCTAAGTCCAGCATTAAAATGTATTCCCTCCAGTATTCATTTAACTCCATATCCACATGTGCACTATATTTACGTCATTATATCCTTCACATTGGACTTGTATAAGTCAGTGGAAACTAAAAGTTATATCACTTGGAACTTAAAAATATTATTTGAACCTGTCCATGCAAAGTCAGGCAAAGCTCATTAAAAATTACCCTTAAAAATATTATATTATATTTTATATAATCGAGTGTTCAAGAGGTAAAGCTGTTACTAGTTCATCCACTGGATCAGTTGCAATGTGGTGTACCCAAGTTATTTGTAATTAGCTAACTGAAGTTGTAGCATTATTTCGCTGATCTCAGTTTCCAGTAGGACACTGCCAGCAATTCTCCATCTGTTTAATTTCTTCTGTTGCTATTGTTTTTCTGTTAAACAATAGACAAAGAGGCAGTTGTGTTTAGCGAGCAAGAAATGGTTGTTTACCAGAATGAGTTTGTGCCAGAAGGGAATATCAGCCACTCCTGAGAACAACTGTTAAGGAGACAACGGACAATAGGAGTGTGAGATTCGAATGTCGCAATTATTCTGAGTAATACGGCGCTAGCCCCCCAGATGTGAAAGTGGTCAGATGTAATGAGAGCTTTGCGCCAACTCCTCCTTTACTGAGAATTCAAAAAGAAAATGTATTCTTAATTGCAAAATCCAAAAAGATAATTTCATGCTGACAACACACTTGAAAATGTTTTAAAAACTTTCCACAATTAGCAGGTAAATTGCTAACAAGTAATTTGACTTACGAGCAAGCAAAGACGGGTCAGGGAGTTATTTTTCATGAAAAATCATTAATTTAAGGACTTCTCAAGATAGATAGAATACTTAAATTATCATGGAGGACATTTAGCAAATGTAAGCTTGTATTTAGGTCTTTAGCCATTGACCATGTTGTGTGTCTTGAAGACAGAGTGCAAAGCATTTAACAAAGGACTCTCAGTACATACAGTACCAGTTAAAGGTTTTGCTCCAATAATTTTATTCCATTTGCAGAAAAGATTATACATTACATACTGTGTATGTCCCATATACTCTGTTATCTAATGGTCAGAAGCCCAATAATACCACCACAGAGCAGGGATTATTTAGTTGGTGCATTATTCCCATCTCAGCAATGTCACTGAGGTGGAAAAATAAACTACAACACTAAAACCCCCTCACCGCATCATGTCACTGCAGAACTGACAATATATAATCCACCACCCAAATGATACATGTTCTGTGATGGTCCTGACCAATAGAAAAACAACAGGGGACTAACAGTCTGTAAAGGTAAAACTACAAAGTCCATCTATATGGTTATTGGAGGAAATAGAGAATGCAAACTATTTAAATTGGTTATCATGAACTATTTAAAAGATGATGAAATGATTTGGGAAGTCAGAGGGAAATCTATTTTTTTTCTTTGAGCCTTTATTTAAAACAGAAACAGCACAAATGATGATAAAACACTTCTCATAAATTAAACTGTCTATCCCATCTTGAGAATTTTGACCCTAATTAAACCCATATGAGTGCACTGAAGATCTTGATTAGATAAATTCCGACATATAAGAAGCTTTTATCTGGTTTGAATGAGAAAAAGGGTAATTTAGTTTTAATTAACACAACTTTATGCAAAAGGCATCTTACAAAACAACAGTCTTTGTGCAACCCCCTTTATCTTTAATCAAAGGAATGTTTTTTAAAAAAAGTTAAAAATGGTAAAGGCAAAATAAGTTTGACTTTTATATGAGTTGTTGGAGCTACTTTGCTCAACAGCAATACCACAGCATGTGACCGAGTACCATAGTTATATGGTGCATTTTACTTGAAGGAAATAACCTATAATTTTTCTAATTCCCTATCCTTTATGTTCTGTGAAGACGTACAAACATTTCATATCCATTATCTCTCAACTCATCTGATTATCTTTTGCCTAATCCTCTACCAGAGGGTAGATACACCCAGGACAGGGCGCTAATCCACCGCTAGGCACTCACACTGATGCACACAGACTATAAAGGTGCAGTTTCGAGCAGCCAATTCACCTTGAATGTTTTCTTTGACTGTAGGAGGAAACCAGAAAACCTGGAGAAAACCCACATTAACACAGGAAGAATATGGAAACTCCACTTAAATCAGGATTCAAACCTGGATCCCCAGTGCTGAAAGTCAGATGTACTATGCCACCGTGCTGCCTCATATTCATAATATGCCTTAACTTCAATTCTTAGAATAATTTGAAACCTTAGTGATTATGTTAAATAATGGTCCTTAAATTTGATTCGCTGAGACGTTTGTTTAACCGTTACATTATTGACAATAACATACACCTCTGAGTGCTTTACATTCATATCAATGCGTGATTTACTTTACATTATTTAGAACAATAAAATGCAGATTAATTTAAACAGTGAACCAATTCCTAATGAGCACTAAGCCTGTTTTTAATAAACTGTATTAAACAATTTGGTTCCTTTATGGCTGTTTTAGATTGTTAGAGAATCCAGAATCCTGTTATTCAGTGATTAGTGTTCACTTTAAATCCAGAATAGATTACGGAAGAGCCGTTTATCAACGATTTTGCTTTCAATAAATGCATTTATGAATCAAACCTTGTTTTGTTCATTATATTGAGTTTACCAAGCAATAAGGTACGAGAGGGCCTGTATTATTTTAAAAAAATCACAGGAAAGAAGTGTAACTGTAATCTGCTTTGTGTTGGACATAATCATATTTAGCAATAATGTATGCCCAATGTACCTTATTGCTTTATCGTAATGCTTTCTGTTTATATTCTAAGCAGAAATATTAAGCACTTTTGTGTTTTGCTCCCATTTTTTATTAGTTTTCTATGTACACAAAATACTTTTTCCTCTCTAATGTTGTTCACAAATTTAAAAAAGTCTGAATGTGTTATTGTGCTAAGACAATCCATCCACCTTATAGGAGTGGAATAGTAAGAGGCTGACTGGACAGTAATTGGAGTTTAGGATGGCTACAATAAAAGTTTACCTTAAAGTGTGATGTTTCGTTTTATTTTGGGGGGAGTTCGGACACGGGCAGAAAACCAGTGTGACCACCATTTGCCTTACACAGAGTGACACGGCACTCCAGCATGCCATACATTAATTTTTGTCATTTAAAAAAGCAATGTGATCATACCTCTTTGACTTAGTAACATTACCTCATGAGTTTAGACCTGATTATGTTGCAGTTCATAGCTTAAGCAAAGACTACTAGCAAAATGTATAAAATCTTGTGTAAATCAAGTGTGTTTCTTCTTCCATGGTCACAAATAATCAATAAAGTCACAAGAAATGCTTCCACCGAGCTGCTAAACATGAACCTGAGCCCTAAAGGTTTTAATCCTGTTTTAGGTTTGAGGCTATTTTCTCCCAAGGTGCCTTCCCACTGCTTACTTACATTCCTGGAAGCAGATTGGTTTTGGTTTACTGTTCCTAAAGCTGTGATTTCACGACTTCTGGAACAAATAAAAAAGTTTAAATAGCTTCAACTAGATTCTCTATTAAGGTACATCTAAAACACACAGAAACATTCCTGCTAGCCCCAAATTAGCTAAACCTTCAATTTGAGGAGGAGAAGTTAATTGTTTCATGCTCTTAACAGCAACTGCCATCTGAAGCCTATCCAGTTGAAGCCATCGTGTTTTTAAAAAGTCTGGAAATAGATTATTTAAAGGTCTTTGAGGAAAAAATGCCTGTTTGGATACAAAAACACCTGTCATGGCTTGTTAAAAGCAATCATACTTAAAAAAAACACAGCGTCTCAGACAAATAAAAAAAAATGTTTCCAGAAGTCTGTGAATGTTCATCAGCATGTAGATAATGTTCAGTCCAATGACCTGCTACTTAAGGAGTTTGGGTCAGGATTATTAGAACTATATGTGCAAATATGTAACTGTTCTAGGATGCTTTATTATGTTCTTATGTTAATTCAAAGAAGGTCAATCCTACATGACTCATATGATCCAGCTCTAATACCCCATTTCCTCTATCCTTTAGATGACTAAGGAAAGGGTTACTGAGTGGCAGAACACTAAAATATCTAGGGCTATCATTATGAGGATCTGAGTCTAAACCCTGATGTCATTCATGAATAAGAGTCCAGGAAAATATAATTGCTCCTTCTATTTAAGATTCAAATTCATTTCTGCCAAGCAAGTACTTTTATTCCCAAACTTTAAACTTTTATCCATAAAAGTTTTATGCAATCAAGACAATTGTAAGCCTTCAAGGAAATTTACTGATGCCAGGTTGATCATACTTTTCAAAATCTAGCTGGAATTTAATTATTTTTTAATAAAGTTAAAGAAAATTATAGGCTGAATTTGAACTATACCGGTGTAGTGTTTAAATTTTGATGACATAGCTCATTAACATATCCTTAATGTCAAATTGTGTACAAGTTCAATCAAGAGGTTATTTATGTATGTGCACTAATGTTTGTGCTATTAAAGTAAATCATATATTTTAGTCTGTTTTATTATACTACATTCATCTGATACATGTGATAAGGCAACAGTCATTATCCATGTTGGAAAATTTGATGTTGAAATCCATTAAAAAAAAAAGGTTTATTTCATTATTTAATTCAGCAGACTTTAACAGCAATGCAAAAAAAAAAACTTTTATATAGCAATCACTTTTTTAATAACAATAACTTACACGTTTGGCATTTTCTAGTTATGTGAGTAATTTTGCAGTTGTTTAGACTTGAAAAAGTTAATTAATCTCATTTCATTATCTTCTGCTTAATTGTAAACAGGGCGGCACGGTGGCTTAGTGGTTAGCACGTTCGCCTCTCAGCGCTAGGGATTCCCGGTTCGAATCCCCATCTGGGTGGAGTTTCCACGTTCTCCCCGTGTCCGCGTGGGTGTCCTCCGGGTTCTCCGGTTTCCTCCCACAGTCCAAAAACATGGAACAAGTTAATTGAATTCTCAAAATTGCCCCCTATAGAGTGTGTCTGTGTGAGTGAGTGTGTGCCCAGCGATGGATTGGCGCCCTGTCCTGGGTCTGTCTGCCCAGCGCCCGAGACGTTCTCCCCTGGATGGGCATGGGGAACCCCACCGCGACCCTAATAGAGGATAAGCGGAAGATAATGAATGAATGAATGAACCCCCCCCCCCCCCCCCCCCCCCCCCCCCCCCCCCCCCCCCCCCCCCCCCCCCCCCCCCCCCCCCCCCCCCCCCCCCCCCCCCCCCCCCCCCCCCCCCCCGTAAACAAGAGACATGGGTGGGAAGAACTTTTCAGGTGCTGGGCAGGACAGGGACACCCAGAAAAGGGTGCCAACCCATCGCTGGGCATACACACACATATTATGGGGCAATTTAAACACTGTGCTGCCTAAAACAGTTAATTTTCTTTTATTAATAATATTTTTATTTTGTTTTTAATAAATTTGCACTGTAATATATCTAAGAGAGAGAGGGAAAGAAAGAGAAAGAGTGAGGAGAGCAAGACAATGACACACAAGAGCTGTGTGTATACAAGTATATACTTGTGTGTGTGTGTGTGTGTGTGTGTGTGTGTGTGTGTGTTAAAGGACAATTGTTTAAGTAAAGTACACTGTGAAGTGGAGTTTCGGTGACACTTTTGCGAAGTGGTTTGTCTTTATTGGTGGCAATAAAAGCCAGTTTTGTGTACATCTCATGCCTGCTACCAGCATCCTGATTGGCTGTCTCAGCGAGAGTGCTACACAATCATCATTCTATCATAATTTCTTTTTGCTTTTTTTGCTTTCAATACCTTTCTGAATTGTGAATGGCATGACTGTAATTATTTAGTCCTTACAACAGTTATTGTATGTACATCGCCTGCATTTCATTTAAAAATACTATGAGATATGATGTCTCATTCTCGCTTCCATATACACATATGTAGCTGTTTGCACGCATGTGCATGTGCGTGTGTGTGTTTGTGTGTGTGTGGGAAAGTACATTGGTCATTTACTGGATGTAGTGAATCACACTGGTCCGCCTGTGATTGTTATTAAAAGTTGGAGGATTTTCGCCAGTGGTCTCACCACCATACACGGCCAACTACACACACACACACACACACACACACACACACACACACACACACACACACACACACACACACACACACACACAGTGTATTCAGATCTGTCCATCAATTCACTAATGCAAGTTTTTATAAATACTATTTATTTACCATGATAATGATTTAAATAAAAGTGAAACATATAAACATATCAAGTTTTACCATTTTGTGAGAATTGTCAGTTCTCACAAAATGTAATATAAATGATGATTTTTTTATTACTTTACATAAACTAGTAATTTAATTGCTGGAGTCTAGGGACTTTTTAACCTTTTTTATAGTACAAAATAATATGTGCCTTTGTTATTAATTAGTGTTTTGCCTGGGGTAAGTGCTAACCAACATGGCTCTAATAAACTCCAGATACCGCCACTGTGACAAGATCCTGGGGGTGATTAGTGCTCAGAAAATCAATAGCTCTTCTAAAAGTCTCCAATTAGCTTATTAAAGAGTTGCAGCAAGTGGTAGCCAGCAAAGAAAAAAAGGAAATAAAGCATTGTAATTAGACATCAGTATTAATGAGAAAACCTGATGCAGAGATTTGTTGGTCCACTCAATCCAGGTCTTTGCATTTGACAGGTGAAGTTTATAAAACAATATGCATCACACCTAGGCCTTAAGCAATTAGCCACCTGTCAATAACAATGTTAGGCTATAAAAACATCTTATTATGCATAAATGCAGGAGAAAGAGCCGTTGAATCACAAATAGACAACTTGTCACGGACCTGACATTAATTAACATTACTGACACGGTTTCGCCCGATGAAAGTGTGCATCCTTTATAACCTTCAGATATCAAACATGAGCTGCTATAACATAAGCGCAAGGGCAAATGCAATGGGACAGAACATGTTTTAATAAATTAAAAATAACTAAATAAATAAATAAGCTTTAAATAAGCTGTTTCTGAGCCTGTGAAATCCTGTCTCTTGTCCTCGTTCATACTCACCCTGTAACTACATCATAAAATTGCTGTATTATTTAGGAAAATAACTCTTAACAAAAATCCTGATTAAGCGTTGATTATTCATCCACAAAATCCATCCTCCTTTTTTTCTCTGAAAAGAGTTTAATTAGTTCCATCAAGTAGTCCACTCATCAAAAGTACTCACCAATCAGTGGGCGTAAATACACTGACATAACATTATCGTAGATAATGCGAGAAAAAGCGAGAAAGCTCAGGGATCTAGGAATCAAAATCTGATTGATTGAAAAAACAATATGATACACACTTATTTAATGCTACCAGGCCCACAAAATTCATTCTAAAGGCCTAGGCAGAACAATTTAAAACCTGGCAACCATCTTCTGCTTTAATCTCTACCAGGGGTTTCCCATTTCCATTCAGGGGAGAACGTTTCGGGCGCTGGGCAGATACACCCAGGACAGGAATCTATCACTGGGCACATACATACACACACACACACACACACACACTCTATATTGGGCGATTTTGGAGAATTCAATTGACCTTGATCCATGTTTTTGGACTGTGGGAGGAAACTGGCGAACCAAGAGAACACCCCTGCGAACATAGAGAGAACATGGAATCTCCACCCTGATTGAGATTCCAACCACTAACCACCAAGCCACTGTGCCGCCCACCTGGCAAACAATGATGGTGAAATATGTTTGATTAAATGCTTTAATATGAAAATACACGCCTGGAAGCAGTGCAACCGGCGGTATTGCTATGAATGGAAGTGGTCAGAGGATTTGATATTTGATATTGCATACTATATATAGAAAATTTTATTCATATTATTTTGTGATTCAAGCCTTGAAGCTTTAATTCAATCTGCAATTTCCCCCACCCCGAATAAAGTATTCTGATTCTGCCCTGACCATCCGTCACTGATATATATTCACTACGCTTTTTTTATGGAGTAGTTTGCATTGCATGCATTGTAGGCGGTGGTGACCAGAGAATTAAGCAGAAGGTTATGGTTTTAAGACCCAGCCCTCAAGCAAGTCCTTTAAACCTGGCTTGTAAAATATAATGACCCCTGTAAGACTCCCTGGATAATATCTGCTTTCTGTTAAATGTTGTAAATATATACTCCTTGTGGGGAAATGGGCCAAACCCAAAATTGTAAGTAATATCAAAGCAATAAATATTTAGTCAGCAAATTTGCCAAAAGTAAATGTACAGATTACTAAGTAATTAGACTAATCATTTAGAAAAAATGAACAAGACAGAAGAAAATTTAATCACCAAGGCATCTTAACCTTAAAATCATTTCCTCCCCACATATTTGTAAACATTAAGACACAAACACACACACACACACACTGAATGACTGGCCCACTTTAACATTTCAAAGCACAGACTTTGGAAACAACATTAAAATCAATTTTATGCAATAATTAAAGAGTATTTTACATCTCAGTAATTGAATGTTGTAAGACTCTCTTTTTATAGCTACTTAAAGTCTCTCGGATTTAAAGTGTGTGTCTACCATCTGTTAATCTGAGATCTTTCAGAGAGAGAGGTGTTCTAAAGGGTTTAGTACTGGACACTTTGCTGTCCACTTTAGAACGCTCCTATTTGTAATTAAGTATGCTTAAGGTCCTCTTTGACAAGACCCAGTTTGCTGACAACCGGCTCTAAATTTATTGGTAATACTTTTCATGACTTCATGCACACAGCAGTTAGCATGCAGCAATATAACCCCCAAAAAAATATTTGAACTTTAACCATGAATAACTGTACTAAACAGGGTTTATTTAGGGCTACATTTTTTGTTCTATAAATGGTTCAATATTGTGCTAACCCCATTTGAATCCATAGGTCAAGATGTCCGAATGACTGTATTTACAGGGTCTGGTTTTTGTATCTGTGATCACAGTGGGGTTCTCCCAAGTCTCCTACCAGAGCAACACATTTCATTCAGATGGAGATGGATAGTGTGAGTTGTACCCGCAGCTCATCCTAAATGTGTGTATACATTTATTATGTTTCTGCAACCAATTTTAAAAGACCTATCACAATTAAACACTAAACACTATAAATACTATCAGTGTTCCTCTTCTGGCTATGTTCAGGAAGTAATTGTGCCATAAACTGTTAACTGCTAAATGACATGATGCACAGTAGCCACAGGAACATGATCACTGGAGATCGACTTGTAACCTTGCAGTTGTCCATACTTTGGCATAATTTTTGTAGTTACATTTAATTTCAGCCTGAAAAGATGTTATAAATATTTATCTGCAGCAGATTTGTGTTGTGAATACCAATAAATCTGGAACGAACTTTTAGAATAAGTGATACATATTTAAACCAAGTCAAAATATTTTATAGCTGTTACCCAAGTTTAAATTGGCAATTTTCGTATGTGTTTAAACATAAGGAAAGAAACGGATTGCCAAGGATATTCCATCTCCATTTTTATAGAAGCAACAGGGAACTATATTCCCTGTTCTCTGGGTTGAATGAACTCTATTTCTGTTTGCCCTACTGATCAAATTGAAACTACCCAATCTCTCTGACAACATGTATAAATACTGGTGCATTCAACACTTTTCTTCCTTTATCTAGAGAGAATTGTTTCAGGAAACACCCTTTCGGGTTGGTAGGTCTGTGACAGTTCTGAAACATTAGGGCAAAACACTTATTAATGATTATTAACCATCGATATTGAACATACTCATCTTTGTCTTAAACCCAATATGGCAATATGGTAGGTAATGTAAAAGCCCATCTTATGGTTAAACTACAAGGGAAAGACTTTTGCACATATTTTTATTTTGATAATAATGATGATACAATTATTAGTAAAGAGATTATTATTTTGAATATTACAGAGATTTGATGAAGCAAATTCAGCCACATGGGGTGCCAATAATTATTATATAAATTTCAAGCTGAAAGTATTTAAGGTCCTTGTAAAGAACTAAGTGGCTTTACTGAGCTATACCACTGATAGGAAGCATGAGCAGATGAAAGTATGTTTCTGGTTTTCTGTTTTCCTCCCACCCTCCAAAAAACATGAATTCAAGGTAAATTGGCTGCTCTAAATTGCACCTATATAGTGTATGTGTGTCTGTGTAAGTAAGAGTGTGTGTGTGCCAAGCGATGGATAACTGCCCTGTCCCTAGTTTATCTGCCCAGTGCCCAAAACGTTCCTATTGGGTGGGCATAGACAACATGATCCTTAGTGTAGGATTCAGCATAAGACATTGAGATCATATAAATTTGCTTATTTTGGTTTTCTGTGAATGCTGCCTAGTCCCGCACTGGGCCTTAGTCCTCCTAAGGTTTCTTAAAAACCAACAATAACAAAGGTTTTTTTTCCCTGCCATTGTTGCCTCGGCTTGTTCTTTGGGGGCTAAATCTCAAAACACTGTTAAGCTTCTTTGAGACAATGTAGTATTGTAAGAAGCTTTATATAAAAAAATAAAACCTGAACTTGCTCTTACTATACCCCATTTGTGGCCAGTAACACAGTAACACTTTAATGCTGATTGACCTTGTATGTCCTTATTAAAAAGAAACAGATTTAAACAGTCCTTTTTAAATTGAGGGTCTTTTTTTCACACCTTAAAAGTCAGAGATGTCAATACCTGACCTTTGACAAACACACCAATTTTAAATAGCTGTTACGAGTTCTGAGGAGGTTAATGGTTCCCCAATAACTTTCATGAAAGTTGACTTGTTAAGGAATTCTCCTTCATAAAGTTAATAACAGATCAGTTTCCAGTTTCACACAGCATCATGCTAACATCTGCTTGTCCTTCAGATCACAAATATATACAGTTTGGCATCTAACATCACAGTTTACACATGTTTAAGAGGGCGTGGTAGCTCAATGGGTGTTGGACTATCAAAAAGGTTACCAGGTCCACTAAAGTAACCAATGTTTTTCCTTGAGTAAAACCCTTTCCCCTCATTGATCCAGGGGTGCTGTACCAACCCTGTGCTCTGACCCCAACCATGTTGGGATACTTGTAAGTGCTTTGAATAAAAGCGTCTGCTAAATAACCAAATTTAAATGTATGTAATTTTTTTTTTAAATATCACTTTTACCATTAATCTGTAATCATTTTTTATTAGATTTCAGGTTCTGTTTATGTTTTCTGTCATGGCTTAGTGTCATGAAGTAGCCCTGTCCACCCCCTGACCACCATGTGCTTAAAACTGTATAAATTCCATTATGTTTACTCTGCCCTGATGTGTCGCAATGATTTCCATATATGGCCACTGCCTCCTGTTCTTGTTATCCACTTCCTTGGTAGTTAATTACTTACACATGTGGCTTGTTCTCTCTACCTAGTGGGTCTGTTTAGATCCTTGGTATTTCTCTTGGTGTAAACACAGTATTTGCTATCATGTATTTGACCTTGGTATATCTATTTCTATCCTGTTTCTTTTTGTAGCTATCAAATATAATTGTGGTAATTTGTTTGGTTGTGTTTTATGTTCTGCACCCAGTGGTCATTGAACTTGAGATTCTTTGAACATCTTGCAGTTGCACTTTACAATTAAGCACTTCCAAAATTAGATTAGCAACAAAGTCTTGTTTCCTGCTGTCAGAATTTGCAATCATGTGGTGTTCGTGTTTATCTGTGTTTGATTTGTTAGTAATCAATGACCGTTTCATCTGGATCCTGTTGTTTTTTCTTGTTAGATTTTTGTGTCGCTATTCTTTTCCCATTTTGGCCTGCACTGTCTTTACAGTTTTGTTTGTTTGGAAGTCTGTATCTAACTGTACCTCTTGAAACACAAGATTGCAATGGACAGATCCAAGAACGAGAGAGCGCAAAAGCTTTTGAAGGAAAGAAGAGAGCAGATATTTATGCTACGAAAGACGGTCTATATCAGAGCTGGCTGTGCTGAGTATCATTTGATCTTTGTGTTGGTGTATCAAAGGCACATTTTAATAAGTCTGTAATTAAAATGTTCCTTTGCTATACTGCTACATGTCCTGACATAGAGCAGCAGGCTGACAGTAGCAGCATGTTAACATAAAAACAAATGGCCCTGAGTTCATACATGCCATAAAGTGTGTAGACAGCATTGAGGATGAAAGAGTCTTGGATGGGGTGAACCAAGGGTGACTTTTCGATCTCGGGTTGCAGGGGCATGATTTAAGGTAACATTAAGGTAGCTGTAGCAAAACCATGAGCAGGGTGAACAGCACACAAGGAGCTGTTCTTTTGTTCATTAAGTACAGCTCTCAATGTGAGATTGATCTGATAATTACACTAAAGAACCACCAGTGAGGCTACACCTCATCAAAGACTTTCTAATGTTCTGCAAAAAAGACATACCCGACGTTTTGCTTGAAACCACATGTATAGTCATAGTCATTTTTTAGACATTGCCATTGCCACTGTCTAATTAAAACCACCAGAAGGAATACTGTCAAAGCTACTAATGAGTAAATATCTGGCTGTGAAATTTGGCAGTGGGGATACAACATAAATAGATATAAATGAATTATAAATCAAATGTGATACAAGCAAAGCCATATAAAGGAATGACTGCATGTAGGAAGTAAGAAAATATTCTATATAGCAATAAGGTTACATTAATATGTCACATACATGCAGTGATTACATATCCCTTTTCCACTATCCATATCCATAACCACTATGATGAAAGCATCAGTGCACCATAATATAACATGCTGTAACAACCTGTTATAAAAGTGCATATACATCATAAGCATATAATAATGCAGTAGGCCTACTTTGGAATTAGTAATCTAATATTTCATTTCATATTCATATTTCAATATTTCATAATATTTCTAAGATCATAGTTCAAATCTAAAATAGTCATATAACTGCAAAAGCCAATTATATTTAAGTAAACATAGCATTACATTAAAACTGAATCCTATTTTAGTCAAAAATATTTTTTGTGAAAGGTGAAAAAAATTGTGTTATATTTAGTTTTTCATGTGTTTATTTTTACAGTCAATCAGGAGGATTCTACAAGAAACACGCAAAGAGAAACCACATTCCAGCATTTCCTGAATCAGCCCAACCCCAATTTAATCCAGTCAAATGTGCCTGTGCAACTTTGGGACAGGATATCGGTCTCCAAAAGTACTTTGCATCAATAAAGGGCAAGCATCATAAATAATGCATAGGACAAATGTCTGTGTACAGTTTGATTAGGTTAAAAAATGTACACATTATATTTAATTTATAGGCAGTAATGGTCAAACATATGGACACACTTTTTGACCAATAGAGAGCCAAAAGAGAACTAATATATATATATATATATATATATATATATATATATATATATATATATATATATATATATATATATATATATATATATATATATATGAAAATTTATGCAATATATAAAAATTTATGCAATAGGAAACAGTAGATGCATAATGTGGGAGTATAGCTTAAACAAGAAACTGAGTATGTCAGCACAGTGGCATCTTAAGCTATTATTTACCAAGACCCAATATGAACCATAATAATTTGTGTAGGTTGTGTAATAGATTGTATATATGGCCAGTGGATATGATGTGGGCGATTTATGTTCCGAAGATTTTATGGTCTATCTGAGTCACCGAAGATAAGCAGAATTATCAGTACAATAAAGAAATCATAATATTTAAAGTAACTCCATATTTTCATTCCAAATAGGTACAATTTACTATTAAAAATGTTTACAATGCCATATGAAGCTGGGAAATGGCAAGAAAAAGTATTTTTTTATTTGTATTGGATGAGTAAACACATGGTGCACAGAAAAAAAAGTTGCATTAATCACTGTGACTATAAAATGTTATTATGAAAATCTAATATAAACTTCATATAAACACTGTCAGATTACACACTGTGGAATTAACTACTGTACAAATGTCAGTTTTTTATATATGAGATAACATAATATATAAGATATTTTGTGAAATGCAGTAAAAAATTATTCTAGAATTTATTAATTTCACTAAATCTTTATCAATTTGATTAATGTATGTCAACATAATTTCCAAGCAGCAAATCTGTTTTCCTTTTCCCTTAAATGGGGTTAATTTTGCGAAAAACAAAACAAATTGACAATTTAACAAAATAAAAGTGAATTAAATAAAATAAAGTTGATAAATAAATATATTAAATAAATGAAAAATAAATTTAAAATTATTTTCCAGAGAATTTTTTTTTATTGTATTTGGTATTTGCTGTTCTTACAAACCGCAATACAACACTGCATCCTTTCATCCAAGCATTCACACACTCCCCCATTCCACTCAGCCAAAGGAGACTGTATGAATACTTTAGTTTTTTCCCACAAGACACATCAAATATTTAAGAAATGCAGAAAATCCCATTTATAAAAGTGATGTGTAAGCCCTGGGTATTATTCTTTGCATCTGTGAAGAACAACACTGAATGATTAAGACCATTTAAAAAAAGTTAAAAAAGGTTAAATACTCAAAGATGAAAAAAAAAACATAAGTATTTCTATATCTTTTCACTTACACAGTGCACAGTGTGACTGTGAAAGTGGTTAGGAGTTTCCATTTTACTACTTCTTTAAAGGACATGTGAAACAGACCATTGCGCCAATAGAGAAAGAGATAGAGATGTGGCAAGAATGGCAAAACAGGGAAAAAAATGTGTCTAGACACAGACATGTGTGTGTGTGTGTGGGGGGGGGGGGGCACAGTGAATTCACTCTGATAGTAAAACATTTATAGCACTCACACACAGCATGTACTGCAGCAGCACATCTGACCAAGTATAGAGAGAACATCATCCATCATTGTCTCTCACACAAACAATAAGCCAAAAATATACACACATCAACATGACATCAAACAATTCTCTTTTAGATTCAGTTTCAAACCTGGGCAGGTTTACACTCTTCCAACATAAAGTACAAGAGTCGACAAGTCTACAAGCCAAAGCCTGTTTCAAAATGATTAATCTTGTCATTAAATAAAACTAGTATTTTTTTAACCTGGACCTTTGTTTTCATTTTATATTTTTACAAAAACACTGAAAACTAATTGAGTGTTGTGCAACCAGAAATTGGCCATACAATGTTAGTGACCAATCATTTACTTAAGCAGTCATAATTATGATAAGCTTGTTTTTGACACTGATGGATATGTAATGTGTCCAATAAAATAGAAAGCATCTTAAGAGACATAAACATGAGCATCAGGGGGGAAAAAAAGAGCAAGTCACTAATATAACGTATATGCTCCACTTATTGTCCATTGTATCAGTTATTTTTACCATAATGATGGCTATTGTAGTTCCACAATTGCAAACAGTAGTACATTTGTCTGTTAACAGTACATACTCTGTTCTCAGTCCTATGTGGTCCAATGATCCTGACCAATAGACCAATAGATAACAGAGAACCAACACGGGACTATAAAAAAAAAAAAAGATGGACTACAGTCTGTAATTGGTAAATTCCATCTATAAGATGTGGTTTGATTTTGAGGATTTTGTTTTTCTCCTGAATTTTAAAAACATGTTGAATAAACTGAAGATATTGAATATTTCAAAGATACTTGTACAAACAAACTTTCATGTACATGATTAACATTTGTAAGTCTCAGTTTCTGTTTTGAATAGCAAGGTGGCTTAATGGTAAAACATGTCCGCCTGGGGATCCAGGTTTGAATCCCAATCTAAGTAGAGTTTTCATGTTCTCCCCGTGACCACATGGGTTTCCTCCTTCCTCTATAGTAGATTAAGTGTAAGATAAAGAAGGACTGAAAGAATGAGTTTCTGCTTTCTAATTCAATGCTAATATCAATATAGCACATTTCTATCTCTTGTAAAGCATCCTATCACATAGAATAAATGTGTGAGTTGAAATATAAAAGTTTCAAAGACCCCTTATAGACTTTCCCTTTAAGTCTCTAAATTTGTAAAATTTTGGATCCAAATAATTAAGACTAAAGCCTTTTAATCAATATTCAACAGGGGTATCTTGGACTACAATGGCCAGGTAATTATAGATTTCATAACGAGATCTTTATTTAAGTGAATATGAACACATTATGATCTGCCACTGTTTAGAGTATCTTTGGGGTAAAGTAGAATCTGGGTCAAATGCAAAAAGCAATCTTGTCTACAAAGGCAAATATTCCTGTAGAATGACTTCACCATCAAGTAGTGCCTATGTCACAATGAATTGCTATGATTTTAAAGGCCCAAAACTTCATTTCACACCTATAACCACATGGTTCAAATGTGTGCAATGTGAGATCAAGCAGATTATGTAATAAAATCTCACAACTTCCTATTTGGGTAAATATCAAAAACATAATATTTTGACATACCTCGATTAAAAAGCTCACAGTGATTAATATATTAATGTCCTCCCAATCCTGTCAGACCTTGCAAATTTGTCTTCACTAGAAAAATCTATATAACTAATCTGACTAGCTATGCTGTATCTTGTATAGAACCATGCGTGTCTATGTGTCCGCAAAGTCACAGGAGCTTCAATAAGTAAGGCAGGTCTATATGATTATTTTATTGCAAATATTAAAGTCAGCAAAATCAGCATATAAATGATGTGCGGATGTTAATTATATTATTTTAGCTTGCCTAGACTTTTTCAATTTTTTATTCGAGAATGTTTGCAAAATCAATTGACATGATATGACAGAACAGGACCAATTACTTTTCAGACACTGTCCATGGATGCCATTATTTTGTAGGGATATGGACCTAACAGCCTCGTACCAATATAGTGACAAGTTTTTGCTACTCTGAGACATAAATATATACAATTTAACCAATTTTCAACTCAGCAGTCAAATACATTTGCGGTTATTTTAACTTTTGCTTGTTTCAACTTTTAAATGAATATAGTACATGACAAGTAATAAATAATGTTTATTAATAAGGCTACCGAATCAAAAGTTACATTTTGAACACATGCTGCTCAGTCATTTTCAGTAATTGTGCCCAGTAACCACAACAGCTCAGCATGTCTGTCTATCTTTAAAGGTGAGACCAAAATGTGAGCCACATGCTTTATTTGGCAATTTCAGTTGTAATTATAATCTTTGCAATTATATAAAAAACAGTTAGAAATAACTGTAAGGTTTCTTATTAAACTCTTATCAAATTAATTTGCAGGCTTTTGACAGAAGCTACTGGGTGGACATCTGCAATTACTTTTTATTAATGTCAAAAGGAGAGTTAACAATGGCTTCTGGACAGTATAGATCAGATAAACAGCAGATGTGCTATAATTCTCATTTAGTGTGAAAGTAGGTAATTTTCTTTAAAAATACACCTTTAAAAATGAGGCAGACCTTTTGTAAAGAACTGAACTCCCATGACCTTTCCTTTTTTATTATACTTAATCTAAATACTGCTTGATATTAGTGTCACAAGACTCCAGGGGAAAATGTTACGGGTGCTAAACAGGTACACCCAGGGCAGGGCTTTAATTCATCACTGGGCACACACTAACTCAGACCAACACGCACACAAAATACGGGACTATTTAGAGCAGCCAATTCACATTGAATCCATGATTTTTCAATGTGGGAGGAAACCGGAGAATATGGAAACTCCACATTCATTTTTTGTATATATTCACATTTTTTTTTGTTTACAATACTAGACACATATAGAAAAAGAATATACAGTATGAGTAATAAAATTGCGCCATCGTCTATTCACGCCAATTACCATATACTTTATTTTTGCTATTATTACACACTGACACTTTATAACGGTAAATTGTATATATATATATATATATATATATATATATATATATATATATATATATATATATATATATATATATACATACATAATTATATGTATAATTTCAGACTTCTAGTCCATCTGTTTTCTTTGTTTTTGTTACTCCCCTGTCCCCTATCACAGAACAGGTAGGTGGGGCAAAAATGATTTGTGTCCAAACATTTGACTGGTTATGTACATATACATACTATATCTTGGCCTTGGAATTTCTCAAACTCTGTGTGTCATAGCCAGATGAAAGAAAAAGACATGATTAGGCATTACTATGAGTGGTGTTCTATTTGCATAGGCACTCTGTCTCTAACAAAGTTATGTAACATCTTCCCTTCTGTTCTATCCCTTGATAGATTGTCAAGATTCTTGAGAGCTCTGCGGCTTTAACACCACGTTACTTGTTAACAAACCAATGTTATATTCCCATTACAATCAAATCATTGTCACGATGGCTAAGCGGTCTAAGGTACCCTGCGATAGATTGGCGCCCTGTCCTGGGTGTATCTGCCTTGTGCCCGAAACGCTCTCCCCTGGACGGGCATGGGGAACCCCCCCGAGACCCTAATATAGGATAAAGCGGAAGATAATGAATGAATGAATCAAATCATTTTCATAAAACATGTCTTTTTGTAAACTTAAAGGTTTAAGAGATTTATGAAATAATATTTTATTTTTATATTTATAGGGTAAATGGGATGACATGGAAGTAGGCTCTGAGGGGGTCACAGTCCTAAATATCTGAGAGAGAACGCAAAATAACAAAATGTACAATAATTAAAAGTTCCTTAAAAATTATATTAAAAGCATGATACAAATACCTACGCACGTTCCAATCCTACTACGGCATAAAGCATGATAATTTTGAAGGCACGTGCCTCTACAGCTGATAATCCAGACGGCATACCGTTCTTTCCACCACACACAAACTAGAGTTTTTTAATGATTAGGCATTCCAACTGCAAATAACTAAAGGAGAAAAAATAGATGGAAAAAAGGCACCTATTGAAAGTTAATCAAACACGACCTGAACCTGTTGAGTTGCTGAAAACACTAAAGTGATTTATTTTCTCTACTGTGCTTACACACAGAGGAATTTGTCCTCCACATTTAACCCATCTGAATGCAAATCCACCATAGCATCTTTAGCTGTAAGCAGCACTTACAAAAGAACAGCCTTACCCAACAGAATGATGGACAGCAACAGCAACTAACAGAGTTGTTGCATCAACCTCTAAAAAAACATGAACAAAACTCACTGTGCTAACTAATACACCTCGACAGCCGAGGCACCCTGTATCGTCCTGCTGCAGTCGGAACCAGGTCAGCTTTAATATACTAGGTTCTGGATCACTGGTGTCAGGTGAGATTCTCAACTATGTCAAATCCATCCTGTAATTACAGGGCAAACCAGGCGATTCATAAAATTCATACAGTTTCGTATTAATCTGCTTTATAGCAATGGCTTTCTGTTGGACAAACAATGCTGAAATTCCCTTAACCCTTTAGTAAATCACACTAACCCAGTCAAAGGATTTACCAACGTTAAAAACAACAGAATTATTGAAGTGGTTCAATATTTCACACTGTGCAATTAATGCTGTACGACAGAATGTCAGAAATGTTTTCTTTCGATATACAGTATAGCTTGCTCTTCACAACATTTTCCATGTTCTTAAAAAAAATGTAATTATGCCAATAAAAAATTAAATTCTCTAAATTGCCCAATAAAGTGTGTGTTGGTTGATTTGTGTCTGTGTAAGAAGGTGAGCCCAGCAATAAGCTTGTTTCACTGTCCTGTGCGTATATGCCCATCTAGCTAACTAATGTATATATATATATATATATATATATATATATATATATATATATATATATATATATATATATATATATATATATACACACACAGACATCACTTTATGAACGTTTCGGGCGCTGGGCAGATAAACCCAGGACAGGGCGCCAATCTATCGCTGGGCACACACTCACACGCACAATTGGAGAACTCAATTAACTTGATTTTTGGACTGTGGGAGGAAACCGGAGAACCCAGAGGAAACCTACGTGGACATGGGAAGAACGTGGAAATTCCACCCAGGTGGGGATTCGAACTGGGAATCCCTAGTGCTGAGAGGCGAACGTGCTAACCATTAAGCCACCTGTACTAAATTTGTACAAGTTAAAACATCTTTAATATCTTTTACTATGTGTTTTATTAATTTCTGATATTACTTTCCTCATATTTCATTTTACCAGGTGCTCTTGAACATAACCCGACAAACCCAAGTGGTGGAAAATAATACATGTCACTCATCACTGATTTGAATCATTTATGATTTGGACCATAAACATTAATTTTGTTGTTAAGTGTACAGTAATATGCTTAATACCTAAGAAGAATACTTAGTCAAGTGCTTAATATTTAAGTAATAATCTAGGTTCCAGACATATGTGTTAGAATCAGTTACAGTTGCAGAAAAGCTGCATGTTCAGCTTGTGTGTATGAGTGAGTGAGCGTGTGTAAGCACTCTAATCATTAAGCTCTCAGTGGGATCTCTGTTTGGTAAGGCTAATTACAGACCTGTTTCTTGACCACAAGGGAGCATGCCTAAGCATTTTCTCTATAAGCACTTAATAATCACCACCATTCTGATGACATCTGCTGACTCAATGTTGCTCTATTGCTTCCCTATTTTAGTTTTTTTTTTTAACACAAAAAATGTGATTATTAGCAGTAAATACCAGGGATGAACTAGAACAGAGACTGTAAGCAAGTCTTCAGCTACAAGATGTCAGATGATATATGGGTGCCCCAATATTTTTGTCTATATAATGTATATAGTGCATTGGCTATGAAAGTGTTTTAAAAATATACACCAATCAGCAACAACATAAAATTCCCACAATGATAACAATGCTGTTACTTCTGCAAATGGGTTGTTTAAAGGCAAAAGTATGACAGGCAAAACGTGTTTTTAAGCAAGTGTATTTTAAATATTTATGGAAATATAACGGTTCTGCACATTTCTATTTTGCATTTAGTTCTTTTGACCCAGAGCCATTTTTTAAATCATGGGAAACACTGTGTAAAAAATATTTGGGAAAACTCCCACACCAACCCACAAGAGGAGTGCAGCAAAAGCTTAACTTGTTTTTCCTGAGTTCAACAGCCACTTAAATGATAAAACTGTACAATGCCACATGTCACTGGGAACCAAGTAAGATTTAACATGTAATTACAGTTCAACCACTTGCAACTCCGAAGACTGTATGCACACCTACACACTCTACACTAACACACGTGCTGAAGGTCAACACATTGCCATAATTAAGGGTGTGAATGCAAAGCCTTCTTCAACAAAATACAAGTTGAGAGAGACAGACTGAGAGAGTCTGGAATTCCAACATAATTAGCCTTTTGCAGCTATTTTTTGGTACATCTAGCTTTTAACTTCTGTACTTTGATCTTGAATATTATGCAAAATCTGCTGTATGAATTCGATTTGCATATTCCATATTTACATATTTTCCAAGAAAACGCACAAAAGTGAACCATTTTTGCAAAGTGCGCCTGATTACACTAAACAACAACTAATGTTTTGCTTTCTTGAAATGTTTTGCTGGTAATTCAAGTGAACACACATATAGTCTGATTATATTACATAGAAATAAAAAAAAACATGAGATCATGAGTCACTGATGATAACACATTTACATTTTACGCATGGGTTCAAATGTGCTAAAAGTATTTTTTGTGTCTTCAGCAGTAGTCAGCTAACATTGACAGATTCAAGTGGCATTGGTAAGGCTTTATCATCATGGCAATGTATTGCTGAAAGTGCTTACCATGTTTATATCCTACTGCACTATTATATTTGAATGTAAGAAATAGACTTTTAATGACATGTACTTTGAGTTTAACATTTAAGTTTGAAAACTTAGAAAAAATGGTTAGAACTAACTTCCATCCATCCAATATCTTCCGCTTTGTCCTCTGCTAGGGTCGCGTTGGAGTTTCCCATGCCCATCCAGGGGAGAACGTTTCGGGCGCTGGGCAGATACACCCAGCAAAGGGTGCCAATCTATCGCTGGGCACACTCACGCACACAGACACACACTATATGGGGCAATTTGGAGAATTCAATTGACTTGATTCCATGTTTTTGGACTGCAGGAGGAAACCGGAGAACCCGGAGGAAACCCACACGGAAAGGGGGGGGGGGATGGAAACTCCACCCAGAGAGGGAATCGAACCGGGAATCCCTAGTGCTGAGAGGCGCTACCCACTGCACCATGCCACCCTAGACCTAACTTGTCAAGGACATTTTAAGCAATATTTAAATATTGCTTTTATTTAAATATGATTTCTTTATGTTTTTATGACAGCAGAGATATATTATTATTTTAATTAACAGTATACCACTAGGGTGGCATGGTGGCTTAGTGGTTAGCACATTTGCACAGCGCTGAGGATCCAGGTTCAGATCCCAATCTGGGTAGAGTTTCCATGATCTCACTTTGACGGTGATGGTTTTCTCCAGGCTGTTCATTTTCTTTCCACAGTCCAAAAACATGGATTCAAGGTAAATTGAACACTCTCAAGTGAGTGTTCCAACCTGTGACCCTAGTAGAGGATAAAGCAGATCATGAATTAATTAATAAATTATTATATAACACTATAACAACAAGTTGACACCCCAAAAAATTATAAGAGAAAGTTTGTTGAGTACTTGGGGGCTTATATTAGCCAGCCAGGCTCCAGTTATATTTTGTTTGTATGTTTAAGCCTTGTATGGAAAAGGGAGATATTTGCTTGTATAGATTTTTTTTTAATGGATCATGGTGTTAGTATGGATCATGGAATGATAGTAGGTAGCGTTAAAACAAATAAGGCTTTTTCCAAATGTCAGTAACTATTTTTCAACTGCAGGTCCATGTTTCTAACTGATGTTGAACAGAGAGAAAATGAAAACAAATTGGGCAGATGTTATTTATAGCTTATGTTAGTCTTAAAACAGCTGGATTCCAAAATCAGAGTTACAGCCAGCTGTTCGTGTTTTTTTTTTATTTAATATAGGAGTCTTTATGATGATATAATACATTTGGGATTAATCACAATGATGTTAACTGATATGCTTTTTTGTCAAGTTGATGATTAATAATCAATTTAGTGCATTGAAGGCCGATATATATATATATATATATATATATATATATATATATATATATATAT
>JAFMOD010000285.1:31585-132688 GCA_019802435.1 Corydoras maculifer | reverse complement strand
TACACACTGTGATTTTCAGATGCATGTGAGTGACTGTCTCCTACAGGTGAGCAGCATGTGATTGACTCTAGCGAGCATGGAAGTGATTGCATTTGATTGTGATGTGATTTTTTTTAGCCTTCTCTGACAGAAACTCAAGTACAACCACGGCTGACTAACTGCTGTATCTGAAGGTGACTGGGTTTGAAGATGAAGAAAGACACACAAGAAAGCACATGCACTGATACACACATGTGCATGCACACGCATACACAAACAAATACATACACACCTGCTACTTCCTGTACTGCTACAAGACTGATGTTGTTAAAATGTGGCAACTAGCAAAACCAGCTGTCATATTGCACGTTGCCAAATTAAATGGTGGTGCATACAGATGGATGGCCAGAGAGACATTTTAAAAAGACAGATGGATACTGTAGGAATATACAGAAAAAAAGAGAGTTGATAATAATAAATGAAGAAAGAGAGATGATAACAAATACAGCATGAGCCAAGAGTCTGAACTTTTGTTCAGACGAATGTAAAAGAGACTCAATAATACTTTATGATATTCAACATTTCTTAATGTTTGGTCTAAATATGGCTTTAGCAAATGAATATGGCCATATTTATCTCTGCCTTAGCACATTTATTTAATAAAAATCTAAACTGATTTCATGCAATCAAAGACCAAAAGTCAGGGGAAACCCAGGACAGATTCCCAGTCTATTGTATGGAAAAATGGATCAAGCTAGTATTTCCAAATCACCTACAAGCAGGTTTTGGACTTTGGAGGGAAAACAGAACTCACGGAAGAAAGAAATGCACAGACAGACGTTGTAAAAAGTATGCAGATTCCACTCAGAAATATGCAGATTCCACTCAGTACCTTTGTACACATTGCCATGAACCTAGCTGTGAAGTGAGAACATTTAGTGCTGTGAAAGCTAAGAAATCTAAATTCTCCACCATTATAATGATTTTTCAAACAATTGTCAGTGGTATTTTTTTACTATTAATGAGAATAATTATGTGATTATTATTATTAATAATAATTATGTGAATTCCTTGCTATTTATGTGAAGACTCTTGAACTAACAGACACTCCTCATTGACCCTTTACACTGTGACACTTTTCTTCAACAGACAGTTTCTGAATTTCTGATCTAAATATAACTGCTGATAGATATATATAACTGCTATATATATATAGCCTATAAACATATCATTTTAATGGGGAAAAACTGGGTCTGTAAACCACAATTTCGTTTTCATTTCATGTGATGCAAATGACAATAAAGTCTCCTTGAATTGGATGAATTTAGCGCAGGCAGTGAAATTTAGGAACGATGATAAAACAGACAAGCATGGCTCAGTTTCCTTTGTGCATTCCAAAAAGCTATTAAAACGAGTCAGCTCGCTCACTTCCAAAACCAGATTGCTGGGTCTAATGGACTGAAACAGTGTCCCCACTACTCTAAACGCAACTTATACTACCTACATTGGAGCTATCCTTGATCAAAACCCATTTTAAACATTGATCTGATTTTGACATTTGTATAGGGATAGAATAGGATTCAATTAAAAACAAAAAATAAATAATTCATTTATTTTACACAATTTGTGCTCTTGGCAGCATGGTAGCTTTGTGCTTAGCATGTCAGCCTTTCAGTCCTGGATCCTGGATTGAATTTCAGTCAGGGTGGAGTTTATATGTTCTTCTTGTGTGTGATTTTACTTACTCCAGATTCTCCGGTTTCCTCGCACAGTCCAAAAACATGGATTCAAGGTTAATTGGCCGATCTTAATTGCCCCTATATAGTGTGGCTGTGTGTAAGTAAGTGTGTGACCAGCATTGGATTGGTGTCCAATCCTGCTTGTATCTGCACAGCACCCTAAACATTTTCCCTTTGATGGGCATGTGGAACCCCACCACACAACCCTAATAGAGAATTAAGCTCAATGTTGTCCTATAATAATTTAAATACATATTTTTTAAATATGCATTGCAGTTGTTTTTCATTTAATAACTTTAAATGTTTTATATGTAATTTAAATCCTATCTTCTACCAATATTTTTACTACTGCTGCAGTTGGTGGTGGTGTGGGTTCGGTAAAGTATTATTTATGACAACACAAAATAAACTGCCTTAACCGATACATTTAAAAACATACATTTTTGTCTTTGTTATTAGGCAAATATTAATAAAGGCATGTACAAGTATACAGTATATGACATATTCCGGTGACTTTTATTTAAAAAAAAATATTTCTTAACAATTTTACAAACCCTGTTAATAAATTAGTCTCCATCATTTTTGGAGCATGGGACTCATATTCATAAGTTGCTATGCTCCAACATAATACTTGGAACATAGCATGCTGCCAGTTTTATCCAGCTACAAACAACAGCACCTTGGCTAAGACTGTGCCGTCTTCCTCTTGCATTGCAACATTATTTAAGTTGCTAAGTGAAGCTTCTGGAACCCTATTATACGCAACATCTGTATCACTGGCCCGAGATGAATTTTTACTTTAAATCCCGCTGTTTAGTTGTCAGAATTTATACTTGTGGGCCAAGTTAAGCATCAGCCACATTTCTTTGAAAAAGATAAAAGACCAACTGAGAGAATCCCACCATCCCACCATTTGTTTCCAGTCATGCTGGACTATAGGCCAGGCTCGTAAACGAGAGACAACAATGTGAGGAAAAGTGTTTTTCGCCTCAGAAAGTAGAACAAAATAACACAAGAGCACTATAAAGATGGTGAACTGGTTCTGAAAGAGAGAAAGCCCAGTTAATTGTGTTTACTTGTCTGTATCTAGGAACTCATGGCAGTGGAATTTAGCCATTTAGCAGCCAACACACTGAAAAGCAGTTTAAAAGCATGCCTCTGAACTTTGTATAGTGGGTTGTTCTTTTGTAAGCACGAGTGACAGTGATGACCTAGTAGAGATTTGTTGATATCCAAATATCAAGTTTCTGGGTAACACAGAACACCACTTGAAACACAAGAACAGAAACCTACTGTAAAGCCTCAATGAAGGAGAAGGTGTACGTGTAAGTGCTTGTGTCTATAGATGTGTACACTGCATGTAATAATCGATTTTAAAATATTTATTTATTTTATTAAACTTTTTGCATGATTTAAACCCTGGAGAAGATAATATATCAGCCTAGGGTGCATTGCCTAGCATAAGCAAGTAATAAAAGTTTGAATGACACTGATATTTGAAAGCTTTCAATAAATGATTTTTTAAAATAATATGCTCATGGTTTCTATATATTGACATGTGTTTGCTTCAGATCAAGAAGGTCAGCAAAAAAACAAACACTTTTAGCAGCAAAAAGTAAAAAATCCTCTTTTGCCTCTGCAAAGTTAATTGCTTTATTGTTCAAGCGCACATTATAAATTCATATCCAACATCAACTGCATGATTTTACAATGTGCACATTTGCTAAGAGGACGTGCCCCAAATGTAGGCACTAATTGATTTGTTTCATGGCTGTTTTCAAAGCCTGAGGGAAGGATATGTATTAAAGTATGTGTTGGAATATCCCTCTGAAACTCTAATGCATTGTATCCTATCTGCCTGCATTTCATTGTGCAGTCTAAATATGATCTAGCATGTAATTAGTATTATGGACATAGACAGATGGCTCATTTTTAATTGTGAAACAGCTAATTACAAGCTCAGAGAAACACTGTGCACAAAAGACACAGCTACCAACTCTGAAAGGAATGTGAGATGTGTCTCGGAAAGATACAATTTTCACTCGTCTAAAACATATAAATCATAATTATCATGAGTTGCATGCAGACAGTTAGATTAGTAGCCCAGGGCTTTTCAACAGATTTCCATGTTGAAAGAAATAAATGATTTCATTATAGTAATGATTGAGTACTGTCATTCATGAAGGTAGTCCATTATTATGACTTCTCGTATATTTGATGAGTGATGATTACTGACGTTAAATTTAGCCAATATTGTAAACCTATAATTTTTGGAAATGCAGATTACAGTCAGTAAAAATGGGTAACTGCTATAATAATTGGCTCACCTTTTTCTGACATATTTATATTTGCATGACACATCTTTTGCTTTGTGCAGTTGTTAATCAGCCACACTCAATCCATTAATAACAAACCACCAGTGTGTGAAACCAAATTTTTTCAGAAATGAGTTTATGAGTTTAGACTAACTGGCTAAATATGCTGATGCACATGATGTCTCACCTTAGCACATGAACAAATGAGCTGGTTTGCTAAATAAATGGGGCACAGTGACAAATGGGGCATTTGCTATGCACCGTGTAACACAGGTAAGAAAGAAATATCTTCAGACTTAACCTATTGACCATGAACAGCAGTGGGTTAGTCTGTATTCTAATGAACCAATTTTTCTTCAGTCCCATAACCTCTGTTCTGTCACACTGCATGAAATATGTTTTACAGACTGATCACTTCTGGGTTAAAGTTCACTTCATGTAATCTTTGCCATGGTAGCAAGACCAGGTTCCAAAGCATTACTCCAGCTGGCTTTGGTTTTTTTTTAGAACAAGATCGATTAACCTCAAAATACAAGTAAGCAGGTAGTAAATGATTGGTTTGTATTGTACAGATTCAGAAAGAAAACTTATCAAATTGTCTTTTTGCCTTTAACAACAGAAATGTGACAAGTATTTGGGTTGGATTTAAACTACGGGCATCTATGATAGCTAGAGAAAAAAGTAAAATGCATAATAATTTCAAGATAATTGTCTTAAAAATAAATAAAATGCTAATACAATACAACATTTTGTGGATAGTTTGAGCCAAAATGAAGAATTTCAACTTGATGTTTAGGATCAGAGGACAGGGTCAGCCATGATAAAGCACCCCTGAGTGCATTGTGGGTCCAATTTTGGAACATTTGGTAGACTAAGATTTTAAACCCTGATCCCTCAGATTGATTTCTCAACACTCTAACCACTGCTAAACAAAGAGTATACAACTTAAAATCCATTTTATACCATACTGTTATATCTATATATGCTGTTGCTTTTAAATCGAAAGGCACTATACATTTTAATCTAATTGGTGTTGGTCTTTAAGACCTGTTCGATAATTTTTACGATATTTGGGAACTCAAGTTTTAAATTTGAGGCTTGAATTACTCTTGCAGAGCGATGGGTGCTGATGAAACCCCGATGTAACAATGAGGTACAGAGCAGCAGCCAGACTGGACTAAAATAGAGCGTACTTTCTAAATAACAAGAAGTAAACAGGAAATAAAATAGTAATTGGTCCCAAACAAGCCATGTTCAATTTAAAAACAATGAAAGGAACCGTTTTTTTCTGAATACAGGGTGCTTCAATAATATTTTACCTTCTTATTATTTCTGTGGATAATCGAGTGTCAAAACATCCTGACTGGTGCACAGCTGAATAAAGAAATATTTTATTTATCATACAAAAAAAGATTACAAGATATGCTATACTCCTAATTTAACCTGATATATAATAAACCAGGTCAATTCTTGTCTGCTGGCATGTTTTTATACCCTCCTTTATGCAATGAACTGACAGTTCCTAATTTCGTAATACAAAACACCTGACTGTTTTTGTTTTATAACTTAAGATTCTGTAAGTGGGACAACACACACACACAGTCTCTTTAGAGTTCTTTTTTTAAACAGTTAAATCTTGATAATATGTAGGAGAATGATTGATTATAAAGTAAAGTGAGATTGGTGTAAAGGAGGTTAAAATACTCAATGCATAATCAGGGATTTGCAGTTGGTATATATTGTAGCAACAATCTTGATTCTCTACAAACCATGCTTGGGGTCAATCCAATATGCCTACCATCATGATTTGGGAGAAAACTCGCGTTACGGGAGGAAACCAACTAAGACATGGAAAGTCTTAGGAAAGAAAACATGCAAACTTCACAGAAACAAACTGGGCCAAGGATTGCTATGTCATAGGCATTAAATTCTAAGTTTCTCTATATTTACAATTTATTTTAAAATGTTTGCTTTGTATAGTTCTTTGCTCAGTTAAATGAAATTTTGCCTTATTTTTTTACTTTTTCACTGAATCAAGGTTTGATCCCAAACCTATACAATTTCTTTCTCAGAGCATCTAGACTTTGTTAGATGTCTAAAGGGCACAGCGTGGGCTGGGTACAAAATAAAGCAGTAATAAATAAATAAAGTACAGCAGTGCAGTGTCTCACAGCAAAAAGTAGAATATGATGAGTGCGCGCGCACTAAATGCACCTTGTTCCCTATAGACAGAAACAGTTTTACTGAATAAAACACTAAACTGAATGCACAATCATACAAAATATAAATACCTATGGAACCAGATTCCACACAGTATCTGTCATTTGGGCAGATCTTTTATGTCCTGTAAGTTGCAAGGTTTAATGTATTGGACTTGTTTTGCTCACCACTCCCCACATATTGTCTGGCTGCCAATTCAGATAAAAAGCAGTTTTAGATGCTCTTGGAACCTTTTTTTGGCATATGGTTGTTTGTTAAACTCTGTAGGTTAAAAAAAAGTGTCCAGACAGCAAAATAACATTTTCTCACCAGTACCACCTCTGTACTTTTGTAGATTTATTAATTTGCTTTCAAAAGCTCAAAGTCTTGTAAAAGAATTGGTCCTTCTAGACATTTCTCTTGACAGCTTGTGGAAGAGCAAGCAACTAACTCGAAGCTTGTTGATACTACTGAGCATGTGTTTTAACTGGCACTAAAAATGAGAAGACCAAGAGAAAAATTGAAAAAAAAAGCTGAAGCAAAATGTCAGCAGATGTTTCAAAGAGGGACTGTCGGATGTCTCTAAAGACAGCAGCCTCCATCCTATTGCCCTGCTTATTCAGCTTACTTCACTGCAGTCTCAAACCTTCATCTACACATTTTTCTTAACATGCTAAAATACTGGGTGACAAAGCTATAAATCTATTCTAAAAAACACTAAATATGAACAACAGTAAGTCAGTACCTTCAAACAAAGCTCCTAAGACAGCATTGGTCTATCTATACATTTCTTGTGGGCTGGGTTCAACAGTAACTACTCAGATAGTTAGCCCAGCTGTGACACATTGCTACATGAGTTATTACAGGGGACACCGTGGCCTTGGGTGATGGCAGTGCCATCTGATAGAAAGACGTCACCTTCTTTTGTTTTCTAGGCTTGAATTATATATGTAATGGCGTATAGATGTAAATGTTCACTCTCTCATCTCATGTATCGGTTCCTGCAGCTCAGTAACAGCTGATTATAGGAAACAAGTGGTCACAAAGGGCAACCTCAGGGGTGTTAGGGTAAGAATAGGTACCGATTAAGTTACACAGCAAGGGTGAAAACTGCCACACGTAAATTATAGAGAGTGTGGCAGATTTTAGTATTAGCTGTTTGAAATATAATGAGTGTCGCAAAGGTCACCCAGGGATAAAGAGTGAGGTCATGTAATAGATTGGGGTTTGGATTTGGTATTAGCCAATAATTGCTGATACAGTCTTCTTCATGTGGGCAGTAACTCTCTGGGTAATAGTATCCATGGTCACAACGACACCTTTGAATCACAACCTTCTGATTAGTTTAAAAAGAGTTCAACCAGGTTTTCTAAAGAAAATAGAAGATAAGTACATCATTCATTAAAGTGACCTCAGTAGCCAAGTTTGTAATACTTAAGGCTGAAACATCGAAACCTTGAATTTTGAGTGGAGAGCATTTTGGAGAAATTAAGTCAATGCAGAATGTAGTGTAAATATTAATGTAAATTTATGCAGCACCACTGTATAATAGCAGTTGAATAGTTAAACACTTTATACTTTAGCCATTATGCTTATTTCATCATATTTGCATAGAAAACCAGAACAGCTAGTGGTTGTGGTAGTACACATAAAATACAGGCATTCAAGTATGGAGGAACTCTTAAACATTACATTTTAAATATATACTTACATGCTTTGGTGGTAACCTCCCCTGACCCCTGGCAACCATCCTCATCATCACATTCCCCACTGCTGTACTCGCCACTGCCCAGATCTTCCCATGAATCCCGGTGCCCAAGGCCTGGCATGTTCCCTTGTAGTTCCTTATGGCAAACAAAATACAGCATTACATCAAAGTGACAAAAAACCCCAATAATGAATAAGGGACTATTAATTCTTATGACTGAATGCAAAAAAAATAGGATGTGATTTTGGAAATATACAATGAGTCTAGATTTATTCTCCAGAATTTACAGTGCCATGTTCTATATTTTTCTTTTGGAAAAACACTATTTCTAATACAGTAATGACACGGTTATTAAAAAATAATCCAGCTACCTTATTGTGCCATCTGAGAAACACCACTGAGAGTTTAATATAAACTTTGTGGGACTCTGAGAAGCAAAAGTAATAAATAAAAATGTATATGTCTTTTTATTTATTTTTGTTCTACACAAAGCAAATCCAATCTGGGTTCAACTGAAACTACAATAATAACATTAATAATAATAGGTGGCACGGTGGAATAGTGATAAAAACATGCATTCAAGGTAAACTGAATGCTCTAAATTGCTACATATAGTGTGTGTGCACAGCAATAGTTTGGTTCCCTGTTCTGGGTGTATCTTCTCAGCACCCTAAACATTCTCCCATGGATGGGCATAAGAAATCACCCCCAGTGGCCCTAGTGGAGGATTAAGCAGATGATGATGATTGAATTAATTAATAAATCGACATGTGTGAATTTAGGCCACTGATTCATAAATAATATTTATTTAGCTTTTTTTATTCTCAACATTGCTTGCATACCACCAATGTTTTAATATATCTAAACTCACATTACTCTGAGAGGCATTCCAGCATTCCAAATAAAAGGAAATATTTATTTTAAGGATTATTAAGGATTAAGGATTATAGATAAGTAATATTTAAGTTCACTGTTATAGTAGAGCTCGGAGGCTGGAGATCTGTCAGTGTCTTGGAAAATGCTTAATAATGTTAATAAAAGCATGCATTAAATAAAAATTTAATAAAAAAGTAAAAAAAAAAATGGTTTTAAAAATGTCCTTCTATTATTTCATTATTAATAATATCATCTGTCACTGAAAAATGTAAGAACTACGTTTTTTTTTTTTTTTTTTTTAACAATTAGTTAAAAGTAGTTAAAAAGTGTAAAGCCATCACAATTACAGCTATATACATATATTTTAAAGATTTGGTATTAAATGCATAAAATACAGTAAGCATGGTAATAATTACTTATAAATGCTACATCCAGAGTTGCTGGATCTGTGTGACATGGCAGTACAAAAAGAAAGTAATTAGAGTTATGTCCACTTTGAGTTACATCCAAAGTTATGTCCACTAAAACCCAGTTGCTTGGGTATGTACACTTGATACATGAACCCTGACTCAGCATTCTTACTAAAAACCAAATGGGCAAGAACAATGCACAGTAAAAAAAATGTAAAGCAATTTTTGTTTCCCAAGACACAGATACATGAACTAATACACCGCCACTGGTTGAAGCATGCTCCCGTTAATACCCTGGCATCAGAAACAAAGCAATAATTGTTTGGATCTTGGCATTTAGCTCCATAGAACAGTAACACGTCCTCCTTCAATGCCAATGCAGCATAGCATTGTGTGAAAAATAGGCTCCGTCAGGTGCCTGTTGATTATTTGGGTGTCTCTAATCTCTTCTGGCTCTGTTATTAACATAAACTGAACGAGCAGATGAAATGCTGGTTAATAATGACTGGCTTCTTCTGTATGTTTTATTTTAGAACAAAAGCTTTCTCTGACATTAAGGTCAAGTAACTGTGTAGGGTACTTGAATGCCTCCTTTACAAATGTATTAAGGCATGTCAATAGAGAGCTTGTGATGTGCACAAGGCACAGTCTTGCTAAAAAATGGTTTTATGGTGAATGGTTTTACTTTTATCTGTGACCAAATATTTTTTAACTTATAATTAAATGAGAGGCCTTTACCATAGAGCCTGAAACAAAAGGCTAAAATAATACATTGTGGTATAATTTGAGCACTATTTCAATAATAAATACACAGTTCTCACACAGTATATTAAGGCTAATTGGACAGATTTGTGTGTGTGTGTGTGTGTGTGTGTGTGTGTGTGTGTGTGTGTGGAGGGGGGGGGTTGAATTCTTGTCTTATGTTGTGTTCACCAAATATTTTGTTCCACTTATTATCCATGTTCTCAGTTCCACTTACTGTAAAGATAGACTTTGTAGTTCTACAATTCCAGACTGTAGTCCATCTGTTTGTGGACTACAATACATTCTGTGTTAGTCCCTTTTACTCTGTTCACTAAAGGAAAGGTCCCCAATAGTACCACAACAGGGCAATAATTATTTGGTTGGTGCACTATTCCTATCCCAGCAGTGTCATTACAGTACTTAAATGAAACTCCAGCAGCACTGCTGCACTAAAACCCCCTTACCACATCAGTGTCACTGCAGAACTGACAATAAACAATCCACCACCCAAATTATACTTATTCTGTGATGGTCCTGACCGATAGAGACCAGAGAACCAACAACAAAGAAAACAGATGGACTACAGACTGTGATTGTAAAACTACAAAGAATGGAGCAAGAAGGGGGTGTTCAAGCGTTTGACTGATACTGTGTGTGTGTGTGTATGTGCTTAGTGAACCAATTTTTTGAACAGTGTGAGATTTGAACACTCACTGAGGCTTCATGTTGAATGCTAACAAAAAGGCCCATTATTGTTGAAATGTTTCAGACAACTCGTGGTAACCTAACTCACAAAGTGGCCGACAGGCACAGCATACTGTTCGAAAATATGAAAAGTATTTTTCCCAACTCGTGATTCATGACAAAAATATACAGGCATGTGTACATCCATTTGCAGGTGTATCCATGCATTGAAATGTCTCCATAATAAGCATGCACCATGCAAATGTTTATTTTCATGGTACCAAATGCCATTTATATGCAGTAATAAAGAAATTATTTTCAGTAACATGCACAAGGGTAAAAAATAAAAACATCTATCTGCTAAAATGTGAGGTTGCATTATAAATGTGTGCCTGTGTAGAGAATTAGTTTGCCATCCAAGGACAAATCTGGTATTTATGCTCCAAATGCTTTCAGAGCAGCTTAAACTCTTGAAAAATGTGTAATATCTTGCCTAGCACTCTTCGTCTTTGGGTCCAGAGGGCCAGATTCACAGAGACGTTGAGAGTCTAGAGGAATGCATAAGATTAAATTCCTGTCTCTGCCTTTGGAATTCTATTGACTGCAAATCCCAAGTTGCCTGGAGTGACCGATCCCTTGTCAAGAATTGGTTGCTGTGCATGCGAATGTTGAGAATTTGTGTGTCTGTAAAAAGGAGGGGGTCTAATAGCAAATGCTGGTTTGTTGAAAAGCCAAGCAGCAGGGCTTTAAAAACACATTCCGGAGGTATATTAAATAGTTGGGGGGTAAAATATGATATTATGATTACAGGGCCACATTGTGGCATTCTTTGTGTACTAGTGAAAGGGAGATGGAGAAAGAGACTGAAATAAGGGTTAGAGAAATAGAAAGAGTAAAAGAAAGAGGAATAAATTAAGGGTTAAGACTGAGATGTATGTATGCATTGATTTATGTGTGCAAGTGAATGTAAAAAGGAGAATTATGCACCGCATAACTGTGAAAAATTCTAATACAAACAACCTTTAGTCATTAAAGAAAATTACAGCCACTATGTATGACTTTGGGGTGTGTGTATGTGTGTGTATGTGAAAAAGCTCCATTGGAGGGGCTTTTTTCTTACGGTTCCCTAAAGGGTTTTTTAGGATTGGTTAAGGTCTATGATCTCTTTCAATGCTGTCATCAACCCACCCACACTTTCTCACTCTCTCTCGCTCTTTGGATGTATTTGGAACTGCAGGTCAAACAGCATCACCTCATCAACATCTGTCTATATTGTCTCAGTTTCAGACAGACTGTGACAGACAGATGACACAAAGGACATTTAATAGCTTTGCAAACAGACATTTTTTTTTTCTATCGTTCATCCATAGAACCTGGAAAAAATGTTCTCCATGATTTCATTCTACTTGTATTGCACAGTCAGCTCATTTTTTGGCATAAGTATTACGGTTTAGTGACCTTGCTTCGTCCAGTAAAAGTAAATTCAGCCGAATGCTTGCTGGCCCACAAGTAAGATCATAATTTCCATAGATGTTCTAGCACTTGCCTCTCATACAGAGTCACGCAGGCCAGCCATTTAGGCTCTAATACCATTTTACATGGTTCTCCAAGGAGGTGATCAAGAGGTGCAATGCTGTTAAGAAGCCAAAGAAAGGCAAAGCCTTTTAAGAGGGTAACTCAGAGTTCCTTCTAATGACTACACACTGGCCCAGATGGTATTAGTAAGAAAAAACCTTTTTTTAATGCCCCTAGGGGAGCTATTTGTATTCATAGAAGAACAGAATGTATAATCATGGGAAGAGACAAGAGACATTCTAAAACGAATAATCATACTGGCATTTATATAGCAGTTTTGGTAGCACTATGGAAACTACTTTATTCTCATAATATTTTCCTTCTTCTGCTCAAATGACCAAATTGTCTGCTATGCATGCTGTGTATACAAATACCAAGATGACACTGATGACAATGTTAAAAAAAATCTAAATGAAAAAATCTAAGGATAGTGTAGAATGGCTTTTATTTACATTGTCATTTCACAAATGTATTAATCCAAAGCAACTTACAGATGAGAGAACACAACAAGTAAGTATGTTAAAGAGTACCCAGCCTAACTGCAGTACTATTAATCCTTAACATTTCCCCAACTGGATCAATGCCTAAATCTCCTCCCCAAAGCTTAATTTCTGTTTAAAGAAATGTCAGCCCTTGCAAGTGGTTACAAGGAAAAAAGTGTTTCTTGAAAATGATAAAGGTTTCATGATTATAGAAAATCCTTCCACTATTTAGCACAGTGAATAAAAAGGGGTATACCATAGGAAATCAAAGTGTGAGTAACAGAACCAGGGGCAGATCCAGAGATTATGCTGTGAGCTAGAGTCAGGGCCATATACTCAATGTGGGCAGATATCGATGAGAACGATGAGTAGTGGGGTAACATGGGCTCTTGCTTATGCCTGACACACTTTAGAAAAAGTAGTGTGGATCTAGTATGTACAGTACTACTCATTAAAGTTGTGTTGGATACCAAAGTCAGGTCAAAGCAATTTGGGGCAATATTTCTAAATTTGCTTTAAATGACCATTTTTTTTATAAAACGGAAATGTTTTATTGTGTATTTGTATTTTACAGTTTTAAACATGCACAATGCCACAGTGTTAATGAAAAGGCAACTGTAATAAAGTTTAATGATGTGAGAATAAGCTACCCTCATTAAGCCAACACTCACTCAAATCTGTATCTAGAGGCTGAAATTCACTTCTAACCACATTAGTGATTATGGATTCTTTAATGGTCACAAGAGTGAGACATGTAAGTAGGACGTGACTTTGAAAAGCTATCCAGATGGTTAAATCGGAGCCCAGATTATCCACACAATGACTTAAGGTGGCTTTGGTTTTTGAAAGCAACACATTAAAGTTTTGTCCATTTAAATATAATACACATATTATATAAATACACATACATATAAATATAATACACATTTGGGTTACAAGGTGCACACTTCCCCACACAATCTCCACTGTCATTTTGTTTCGGGGTAAATATATAGACAAACGGGTAAATATTATAACATTACATCATAAAAGAAAAACTGGAGGCACAGTGCTTATGTCTTTTGACTCACAGTGGAAACATCCTGGGTTTAATTCTAGGGCAGGGCACTTTTGGTTCTTCCTATGTGGAGTCTGAATTTTCTCTTCATGTCTATGTGAATTTCCTTTAGGAACTCTGCCCAGAGGAACATTTTATTGCTTAAATTGATCTTTGATGTCTCAGGAGACTTATTTGTGATCTCACTTACGATCAACTTTGTCGCAGATGTTTCTCCTAAAATTTCTTAGGAGGAAAAGTATTAGACAAAGATGGGACACGATCCTGCAGAATCACTGGTTTATACAAATAAAATGTGAATTCATATTTGTTATATGTTCAGATATCGATTTTAATAAAGGTAAACAATTCACAGTATCAGGACTGAAGCAGTTTTTAGTTTACTGTATATATGATGTTATTTTGTATTTATTTAAGTTTATGTATGAAGATTTATTACTTATGTTGTGGCGTGTTTTTTGGCACATGACAGCCACATGTAGATCATGTGACAAAATCGGAAAGAAAGGTGTTTGGTGTGTTAAATGTGGATCACACTGTGGGAACTAACAGTTAAGACTACATTGCCATGTTAAGACTACAGTTAAGATTACATTGCCATGTTTTGAAACAATAAAGATGTTGTGGATGTGACAATTAAAAATAAACCACTATGCACTCTACATAACGCATTGACAGAAGTGTGCACAAACAAAGCAGCTACCACAGTAATGATTGTGTAAATGTTGAGACTTTGGTAAACCAGTTCAACATTTTGGCAAATCTACACACAACATGAGATTACATCAAGAGTTTAGCTAAAATTTGAAAGGAGACACATGAGATTACAGAGGTTTTCTTAGGAGACCCATTTGCTGGGGACTTACGGCACAGGTTTCACCGAGATGAAACTTGCGCATAAGATTTGGAATCGTTTATGTTGTTTGTATGAAATGTAAAAAAGCATTATTGTTCTATAAGTGTTTTTGAGCACAAATATAGCAAAACAATGTGTTATTGTAGATGTTCAAAAAATTTTTTATTAGAATTAGCCTACAAATTGTATGTTGTTATTTGATATATTATATTGGCTAACTGTTCAGTCATCTAGAAAATAGTCTTCACATCACTACTTGGCCAATTCATGCCGAGTTGAAAACTTGGAAGTATCCAACTTTAGCTTCCGACTTCAGAGGGTGTTCATGTGGTACTTTCTCATGGGAAACTCGTTTTTTCGATAAAACTGACACCACTTTAAAGCCTCCTTTGTCTTTTAATTGTATTTCATTGTCGTCTAGAAGAAACTCTAAAGAAGCTAATGAGATCGGCTTTTTGATTTTTCTGCAGTCTAGAACATGTGCTATTAGGTGTATTGACACTCTATAAACTCTAATACCATCAGGTCTCACCTAAGAAGCTTGGGCTGTCTTGTTGTCACCTGAGAAGATCTATTTTGGACCACATTATAGACTAAGATGAGCTAAAGTGAGAGAGTACAAGAGAGACAGATAGAGAGAGATGTACAAGAGAGAGCTGGTACGAGTGTGCATAATGAACAACCATCCTTAGCCACAATCATGCATTACTGAGCACAGAGAGGTTGTTATGTGTCCACACCCAGAAGCAGCTGCTTGCCTGGCGACAGTACAGGATTCCTGTTAGGCATATTTAACATTCATTTTTTTTATTTTACTGCAGAATTGCTGTGTGCTTTTGGGTGTATGTGTCTATGTGTGAGTGCATGTTTAAAGTACTGTACGTCCCTGAAGGAGTCGGAGACTATTTATTTATTTTATTGTCGTGTTGCGGCTCCGCACAGAACTTTCAACTTTTCACAGCCCTTATGAATATTTGGCAGCACTGAGCATTTAGAGTTTGCAAGTAGACCAAACCTTTATTTCAAAAGCCTACAAGTATTTAAAACGTAACCACGGGTCTGGGGTTGGTTATAAGCACATCATTGTTAATCAAAAGTAACACACAGACACACACTCATTAGAAATACTTCAGAAAAACAGGCAAATCATTTGTCAATTAAACTGATGCTGATCAATGTCCAAACCCATGACAAAAAGCAAGCGAGACAGCATATCTTATAAAAAGGTTCAAAAGGAAGGAACAAATTAGCAATTAAAGCAAACACATAAGGATGAGACTGCCTAAAGAATAAGCAACCAAACAAACTAAGGAAGCTGGAAAGAAACAAATAATTAAGGCACAGCGGACCTCGTTGAGTAAGTGTGTGTGTGTGCATGTTGCTATATTCTTCCAACAGCACAGCTCATTTTTTATGTTCACTGGTTCCTCACATGGGAGTCAGATGAGCTGAAGCTACCCTGCTCAGATCAGATTTTCTCTTCATTTCCTTTATTTTTTATTCAAATCTTTTACTGTTTTTCGTATTAGAAGAAGATGTGCCAGCTCAAACCCTGTATATCCACTTGACCTTATCACAAAACCCTTTTATACCATACTTATTTTAAAATAAGAATAAACTGCAAATATCCACTAAAAGAAACAAGAGTGGATTTTATAGTTGACATGAATTAAAGAAAGGCAATATTTAGTTTTTAGTATTATGTCTGGCAATGTCTGTCTTTTATGACGTCACCAATTACTTAATCTTTAACCTTACGTAGACGATGCGATGACGACTTCGGAGCAATTTCATCATCACTAAGGATCAGAGTGGTCGTTTACAAGATTTTAATTACTGAACTCCATGAACCGTTGTTGAGCTGGTGACGCATCTGGTCTCTAATGGACCAAACCATTGGTTTCTGTTGGAATAATAGGTCTGCAACCGTGCCAGTGTGCTACATTGAAAATATTTACCAAGGATTAGGGGGATTATTCATATGACTAATGACTGGACTTTTACTGAATTCTTAAATATTTTGTATTGTCAAACTTTTTTAGATTATGATTCATAGATTATTAGATTATGTGTGTGTGTGTGTGTGTGTGTGTGTGTGTGGGTAACCATGGGTAGTATAAGTTTAAGTGTTCAAGATCATACGATGAGATGAGTAAAAAAATAAAATTACAAACTGTTATAATATATGAAAATTTTAAATAACCCACCTGATTGAATTGCTCGAGTCTGTCCTTTACTTTCATTAGCGATGGGTCAGGACCTTTGACCCGCACCTCAGCATTTTGTCTCTGAGCACGAACACCATTGCCCACAACTCCACCTTTATAACTGAAATAATAAAAAAAGAAAATAATAAAAAATAAATATATATATATATATATATATATATATATATATATATATATATATATATATATATACATATAAAGAGAGAGAGAGAGAGAGAGAGAGAGAGAGAGATAAATAGATGGATTTTCTGACTTTTATATTTCAAACATTTTCATAGCAGTGTTGTTTGTGAATATATTTTATTTCAAATTCTTTTAAGAAAGCTCCACAGGTTCTTAAGATCAGGAGATTATGGTGTCCAAACCAACACGGACACCTCATATTTACAATCAAGCATGGTGGTGAAGTACTGATGAACTGGGATTGATTTGAAGCAACAGAACTTTGGCTATAAAGTCAACCATTAACTCTGCTTTATACCAGAGTGTTCTAGAGTTGAACCTCAGGCCATGTAGCCAACAGCTTGAGTTTGGCTGAAACTGGTTTATGCAACAGAACATGATGTATGTTTCCACATGCATCTTGAATCTAGGGCAGTGTCACTGAGGTAAAACTACAGCAGCAATGCTACACTAAAACCCCCTTACCACATCAGTGTCACTGCAGATCTGACAATAAACAATCCACCACCAAAATTATACCTGTTTTGTGGTGGTTCTGGCAAATAGAGAACAGATAACCAACAGGGGACTAACAAAAACAAAAAAAAACAAATGGATGGACTACAGTCTGTAGTTGTAAAACTACAAAGTCCATCTATATGGTAAGTGGAGACAGTAGCACTGGAGCAAGAAGGTGGTGTGTCCATACTTTTGATTGGTAGTTTTGATTTATATTATTAATCAAAAATCACAATAAATAGCATTTGTAGTAGAATTTTGTTGTGCACTTTTAAATATTCATTAGTGAAAGGTGTGCTACACTGATAACTGAGTTCTGGATGGTTGATAAATGGCCACTCTGTTCCTACAAAACTGCAATGTCAGCAAGAAATTGGCAGAGTGATACTGTGGGCCGAAATATTGGAAAGTGAGAGGATTGGTCCCTTTAGGGTTTCCGAGGGTCAAACTGACCTCTGAACAATATGTGGAGTTCCTAACTGAGCATGTTTAACTAAGGTATAAAAGAAATATATTGCCTTTTAAAACAAAATCATTTTCATGCAGGACTATGAACCATTCTGTGCTGCAAAAACACTATTGACTCCTTGGTTGATATTGGCTTAAAAAATAAAATAATGGTTTGGACACCATCTTTTTCTGACCACAAGAACCTGTGGAGCCTTCTTAAATGAAAGATTTATAATAGTAGACATCAGTATACCTCAAAAGAGCAGCTGTGGAAGGCAATACTGGCACCATCAAAATATATATATATGTACACATGCAGTATATAGGGAAATAAAAGTTTAATGAATAAAGAGTGCTGTTAAAGATATCTCAAGGTAGAGCTTGTATGTCAAGGCTTTTGATCTGTTTTATGGAAAATTATCTCTGTATGACGTATATAATTAGAAATTAGATTTCTGTTTGGAAAAATATGAATGAAACAATAACCCAGTGAGTGTTTACACATTTAATTGCCTTTTTAAAATAAATCCATTACAATTATAAGGACTTCCACTTTCATCAACATCCACATTGCAAAATAAAAATGTAATTAAAATAAATAAATAAATAAATAAATAAATAAATAAATAAATAAATACTGTATATACATATGTGCATCTTTGCACATACTAAATGTTTAGAAACAACAAAATAACGTGTATAATAAATTGAAAGGTGGTAATATATGAGGTATGAGATCTTATTTTATATGTCAAGATACCTTTAAGTAACAAGTGGGTGGAGGATGACAATTTTCGGTGGAAAAACACCTAACATTTTTCATTAGTATTTTTTTACAGTGGGATTGATTAATTAGTCTGCAGGGAAAAATAACTAACACTCTGGCTGCTGACGAGCCAGAGACAAGGTATCCACCCAACTGGACAACCCAACCCAAACTGTGAGAGTTCGTGTGTGAGAAAGAGAGAGGTATAAGAGGAATGGGAGAGCTTCCAAACAAAATTTCTAAATACCCAACACTCAAAATCTCTCTGCATGATGACATATGAAGTAAGACTGTTAGTTTAGCTATTAATTTCCAAAACATAACTTATGTACTATGTAGACTTTAAGAAAAGATCACAGGGATGCTGCAGCCAAGCAGGACATGAGGAGGCCCTGGACATGTTGAGCATGCAATGTAATGTAACAAACACACACACACACAAACAGTATATAATAATAATAATAATAATAATAATAATAATAATAATAATAATAATAATAAGGGCAGCACGGTGGCTTAGTGGTTAGCACGTTCGCCTCTCAGCGCTAGGGATTCCCAGTTCGAATCCCCATCTGGGTGGAGTTTCCATGTTCTCCCCGTGTCTGCGTGGGTTTCCTCCGGGTTCTCCGGTTTCCTCCCACAGTCCAAAAACATGGATCAAGTTAATTGAATTCTCCAAATTGCCCCATGTAGAGTGTGTTTGTGTGAGTGTGTGCCCAGCGATGGATTGGTGCCCTGTCCTGGGTCTATCTGCCCAGTGCCCGAGACGTTCTCCCCTGGATGGGCATGGGGAACCCCACCGCGACCCTAATAGAGGATAAGCGGGAGATAATGAATAAATGAATGAATAATAATCATTATTATAATACTAGTTTTTAACAATAATGTTGCTGAATGATTTGCTGAAAATATCAGCAATCATGCAACAAAAAAATTGGCAGCTTCTTACCAAAAGTAAAAAGCCAGGTATTGCTTTACACATAAAGATACATATAATAGACTTTCTGCCACAATCACCAATGGTATATTTAACAAATATATCGATATAAAATTGATTAATAGGGTACTGATGTATTTAACTTATATAATGGGATGGACTTGATGTGCTTTATAGGTGACATCATTAAAATAGAGAAAAGATTAAATTCTATTCATCATCACCAAACTCAAGGGTAATAAACTCAAGTTTAATAAAATGTACAACACCAGGTAACCTAAATAAAATTAATCTTATAATTGTTCTTTTTAAAATGAAGTTTATTAAGTTTAATGTTAAACTTATTAGGTATACTTGTGCCCATTAAACTAAGTGGTTTTGAACAAGACAACAAAGGGAAGAGAGTAAAAAACACAGTAATCTGGAGAGTGACCAAACTATAATGACAAATGGAAAAAGGAAATGACAAAGTATGATAAGTGAAAATGTAGTAATAGGTAAATGTTTTAATAATATTTGTACACAGCGAAATAGTTAAATAAGAAATAAATAAGAAAATTAGAAAGATGGACAAAAAGGAAAAAGAAAGTGAGAATAAGAGAAAGAAGAGTGTGGGATATCAGCTTGCAAACAGGCCGTTTCCACTGTAATTAAAGAGGCGGTTGCAAGCAGAGAAGCTGAATGAAAACCACTAGAATGTGCAAATCAAATTCTGGATGGATTATAGGTTTGGCCCAAGCTGTACTGGCAACGAGTGGTGTGTCACAGACATGTAAATTGCTAGCTAGGCCTGCAGCTGAATCCAGCTCTGCAGGCTGAGGCACTGGGGAAAGTAGCTGCTGTGTTCCACTAGGCTTTTTTAAGAACTGCACTCCTGTGGCACACAGCCTAGCTGATGTGTGTGGAATGTTGAGAAACCAACCATTAACAATTAAGCAGAATATCTTGCACAAGAAGATAACCAGGCATATGGGAGTATATAATTGTGCCTAGATCCAAACTCCTAATTCCAATTCTTTTAAAGTGTTGTTAGGCCCACATTAATTAAGAATATGACAAATATAAAAGGCTGATTCAAGGGCTTTCTGACTCCCACCAAATTTATTTTCTAAAGTTGTATTAAACCAACAATTGTAGTGTAATTGATAATAACCAATTGCTAAAAGGTGGAGATGGTCAGCATGAATGAACCTTTAATCATTCCTTAAACTGTCATTTGTAACTTTGATGTGAAATTATTTATAATTCATAAAATAATTTATTGTTCATATAATGATTTGAATGAGTGAATGATTTTTTTAAACAATGCAATTATTTTAAAAAAATCTAATAAAAATTACCCTTCATGTGTTAAAACCAGTGGTGTGGTGTAAAGCTGCTTTAAGATGATTCTTTCCTTGTCCAAATGGCACCAGATGGCAGAAAGAATACAAAAAGCCATAGGCATTTGGATTTAAGACAGGATTAAGCTAGCAAGAAAAGTTTAAATAAAAAAAGTTTATAAAAGAACACAAACAAAGAGAAACAGAAAATGTGAAAATCTATATACAGTAAAGTGGTTTGTGGAAAATGGTGGCGAATATGGGGGTGTGAATGTGAGCAGTAAAAACAATTATGCAACCATTAGCAGTTAACAGCAACAAGTAAATTATCGACAGATATGCAATCATACATGGAACATAGAATAAAAACAGAGAGCAAACTGAAGAGGTTAACCACAATAAACTGTTAAAGTCGAAGTAGAAGACACAAGATTAAAGTGATCTATAAGGGCATAGTTAGTGTGTTGGGTTATCAATCTATAGGTTGTGGGTTTAAAACCCAGGTCCACTGAAGTTACAATTGTGGGTCCTTGAGCACGACCCTTAACCCTCATTGCTCCAGGGATGCTGTGGCCAAACCTGTGTTCGCTTTGTAAGTTGCTTTGGATAAAAGTGCCTGCTAAATGACCAAATGTAAATGCAAATGTTATTTTGTCTACTGTACTTACACACAGAAGAATTTGTCCTCCACATTTAACCCATCCATACAGTAAAACACACATACACACACTGAGTGAAGTGAAAACACGGTGCGGTGAGCAGACATATAAGGCACCCAGGTATCAATTGGGGTTAGGTGCCTTGCCCAAGGGCACTTCAGCCATAGTAGTTGGTGGGACTGGGAATCAATCTGGGGACCTTCAGATCGCAAGATTGGTTCTTTAACCACAAGCCTACGACTGCCCTAATAAACTTAAAAAATCAAGTTCAAGTTAATTTGTTTAAAAATCACTTTTCACAGTATTACATTGTCTCAAAGCAGCTTTACAGCATTCCAATAATGGAAAACTTGCCAAAACGACAGTGAGTGGCAAGTAAGAAAAAATACCCTGTTATGGTTAGTTTTGAAGGAAGAAACGTTGGCAGGACAAGGCTTCGTTGTGGACTCATCCTCCTTCAGCATCCAGGCACATCATCCCAAAGACACCACCATACATGCGGTATAGTCAAGAGTCAAATAAATCAATCATTGGCCAGAACAACATACAATGGAGAAACATACATGTCAGGAACAAGTGATACATGTAAACACAATGAAGCAAGTGCTCCAATTGAGGTACAAACATACTAAATCATAAAATACAAAGAGAAACATGCCAAATGAGAAGTATAATATAAAGCATGTTTGTGACACATGTTACTTGAGTTGACTATACAACTTATAACAAAAAGTATGCACCTGATGCCTGTTAAATGTTAGCGAGTTCATCTTAAATGCTTTAAAAAGCAAAAAGAACATTTTAAATGAGTAACAGCTGTCATGCGACTGACTGCACCAATAAATTTAGCATGAAATTCTCTTTACAGACTGCTGAAAGCTTAAAAAAGAGAAGCATTTGGAATGAAGGACAAGTCAAGAGGGAATTTTAAGAGAGAACGATGAGAAATGCAGATTCTGATGAGGTGCGAAAAAGCTTTTGAGTGGACATGAGACCACTACATTCTTTCTCTCCTGCCATATCTATGTTCTTCTTCTTTATAAGTGGCTTTTATTCTCGTATATTGCTATATCAACGTTTTTTTTAGGGTACTAAAAAGTAAAATGAACTAGTGCTAGTGCTGTTTGCTGTAGAGGACGAGAACCCTTTAAAAAAGTATTTTACTACAATTGTACTACAGATATACAATAATATTCTTAAAACAGATTCATTGTTTAAACTGATTATGAACATGAACAGTTCAAGATTGTTAATGTGACATCAACGTTTTAAGGTTATTGCTCTCAATTTATTTATTTAATTAAGTGAAGGCTCATCATAACATTGACCCTGGTCCCATTAGCCATTTTAAGCTTTCTAATTTTATTTTCAGCTATTTCATATAAAAACATGTCAAAGCCAGCATAGGGGAGTCATGGCCTTAAATTTGCTGATGACTCTGTCGTGTCGCTCCTCAGCAGAACGGAAATGGAGAACAGTTCCAAGTTCACTGACTGGTGGAAGGCATCCTTCTTGAATATAAATGTATCCAAAACAAAGAAAAGACTGATTTAAGAAATAATCCATTGGTCATTTCTCCAGTAGTTATCAGTAATCAGGCTTTTGAAGTGAAACAGCAACATCAACAGATTTCAGCAGATGAGACAATGTACCAAAAATGTGCTAGAATTCGACCCTCTAATTGTTACTACATAAAAGTTAAAAGTATAAAGTTATCTATACTTTGCCTACTGTGCTTACAGTACATCAATTGCACACACATACACACTAGTGAAGTGAGCACACATGCCCAGATCTGTGGACAGCCCAGAAAGCAATTTGTGTTAGGTACCTTGCCCAAGGCAACTGCAGCCATAGCACATGGTGGGACCGGGGAATCAAAGCAGGGACTTTCAGGTCACAAGACATGCTACCTTAACCAAAAGCCTATAGTGGCACTAAAACTTCATTAATGAAATCCTATTTCTCCAAACCCTGCTTAATCCACTTGAGCCTTGATAATGACGATATCAGCTAGACTTAACTTTCTGTTTAAGTAAGACTGCTCAGCACTTTTAAAACTGTTATAATCACCTAAACGCAATATTGCAAAAGTGCAGTCAAGGTTTGTAATGAACATTTTGTTTCCAACACAAATTGTTAACCAACAACTTTAATTTTAACAATGTTAGCATTTGATGTTGAATATGTGTCAAATGTGTCAAAATAACAGAATGACACCTCACAAAATATTTTTAAAATTTGGAGAATTCTAAAAGGTATTGATGAATTGACTGTTGCATGATCGGGTAATTGCAGAAACAAATAATTAAGACTACTTTCATTATGTTGTTATAGAAAAGCACTTGAAGCATCAGGACCAATTCCGCATGCCGCAGCTGCACTCTCACTTACATATGAGTAAGCTGTATGGGCTCTCAAAGTGTACTCTTCTGTAACTCATTTGAACAAAAAGTGAATTATTATCACCACAGCATCTTATTAGATTTTATACTATACTTGTCAAAGTATTAATTCAATTTAGTTAGCAAATGAAAAGAGTGCACAAGAATATCTAATAAAGTGATCATGCTATTTCTTAGAATTCACACAGGGTTTTTGTTTTGTTTTTTCCCCCCGGTGGCCCTTTTCAGGCTGGAGGAGTTTATTTCCTGAACACAAGCCCAGTGATGAAGAAAGCACCTCATTTACACATTACAGCCAATTAAACAGTCTTAACTATACTTTTTCATTTGACTTTCTGGTAAATGAGAAAAGGATTCATTAAAGAAGAAAAAGAAAAAGTAAGAAATGCAGGGAACGTATGAAAGAAACTAATGAGAAAACAAGAGACAGAAAAAGTGAGAGAGAGAAGGAAATAGAGAGAGAGAGAGAGAGAGAGAAGTGAGAGAAGAGAGAGCAGGAAGACAGACAAAAAGAGAAAGAGAGCGGGAGTTCCTGAAAGGGCTAACCACAGGGGCAGCTGAATTGAGTAAAGCCTTCTGCTGCCCCGGAAGGATCATGGAAGAAAAGACTGTGGATGCCAGTGGCAGACTGAGATGCCCATGTGTTCGACATCTGTGAGGGTGCATGATTATGGGAAAAAGTTCAGATAAAAAGGGAGAGGTAACAAACACTAAGGCCAAAAGGTTAACAACCACTCAAAAGTGGGATTAGTGTACTAAAGAGAGATGCTTTAGTCTTTTTAAATGTACTGCACTTAAAAGCAACTTATATGTTCTTAATCTAAGTATGAAAGAAAGGAAAAAATGGAAGAAAAATAATCGTTCAATGAAATTCAAAATTTTGCTCAGTTGTATATCACCAGCATGAGTCCTCGGCAAAACCGCTGAGCTGTTATGTCATGGTTTTACTTCTGACAGAACATTTCTTTTTTAACTAGTGATGTAAATAAAAGTAAGAGTGGTGCAATCATGTAGCTAGGACAAGACACGTACATAAATTGCTGCTTATGCGGTTTAAAAAATATTTTCCAGCACTCAACTGGAAGTGATACTGGTGTACAACACCGTAAGAGAAAACCACACAATAAAAGGTTAAAAAAAAAAGAATTGTTTACATACAATGTAATGTGTTAGAATTTGTTGTTTTTTCAGCCATATTAACTGAATTGAGTCTATAAGCTGAAGCAGAATACGCCCAAGCTTGTAAACAATGTCATGTGTAAAAGAAAGAACTGGCACTGTAACTACAAAGGGATCAACATTTGCAGACATTTTAGCACTAAATTAGCCAATGTAAAGGAAGTGACTGTTTTTTATGGGGGTAGGATTTTATGGCACATCTAAGTGCCTGTCCGTCTGCAGCATGCCAGAGAAACCACAGTCATTATAGCCTTAGGGTTGGCCTTAGATTGCCTGTAACTCCCAGTTGCACACATCTTTTATCAAATACAAATGTAGAGCCTTAATTCTTTATGATATCTATTTGGAATGAATTGATTATTAAGAATTTTTTTTTAGTTTTGTACAGACACACCCACCCACCCATGTGTGTGTATGTGTGTGTGTGTGTGTGTGTGTGTGTGTGTGTGTATGTTTGTGTGATAATCATCAAATTCAAGTGTCTCGTTCAGTTTTATTACATTGCCACTGGTAAAAGAAATGACATTTTCTGTTTTATGAAAACTAAGTATAAAACAAGGATCAAAAGTGCAATGTTCATTAATTTTGCATGTGAAAGAACTTGACGGGCATGCACAGAGCCTTGACCTAAACTGAATTGAACATTAAACTAGAACACAGATTGTGAGTCAGGCCTTCATGTCCACTACAGTCTAACAAGCATTAATCTCACGTTTTTTTTTTTTTTTCTTGAATGATGGGTAAAAAAAAAAAAAATCACACAGACACACTGTAAAATCTTGTAGAAAGCTGGTAAAGCTGCAAAAGTGAGAACAACCTAAACTGAGATGTCATAAAAGCTCTTCCAGGTGTAATGTTTATATGTCCCAATTATATGAGAAAAAGAGAGAAAGAGAGCGCTTAAGACATTAGTTATGGCAGTGGTGACAGTATGCATTTCCTGCCTTTTGAACCCAATGCAGAATAGAAGCACATTTATCTTTGGAGGTCAGAGGGCTATGAAGCTTGTGGAATAGGAGTAATGAGCGTGCTGGCTGCATGCTTTAAATGTGAGCCTAATTATTTTGGAATTGCATGAACAGATCTGAGCCAATAAAGAAACATACTGAACATTGAGTTATTAAAAGGCATATATTAAAACATATATAAAAATACTATATAAAATAGGCTTCTTGCTCCATTGGCTATTATTGCCAATTACCATATAGTTGGACTAAATAGTTTCACAATTACAGAGTGTAGTACACCATTTTTTAGTTCCCTGTTGGCTCTCTGTTCTCTATTGGTCAGAACCATCACAGAACAGGTTTAATTTGGGTGGTGGATTGTTTATTGGCAGTTCTGCATTGACAATGATGTGGTGAGGGGGTTTTAGAGCAGTGCTGCTATTTTTTTATTTAAACAGCTCAGTGAAACTGCTGGGATAGGAATAATGCACCAACCAAATAATATGTGCTTTGTGGTGGAACTATTAATGTGTGTAATTGTAGAACTATAAAGTTCAACTTTACAGTAAGTGAAACAGATAAAATGGATAAATGGAGCAAAAGGGGTGTGTGTCCAAACTTTTGACTGGCATCGATTAATTGTGTCCAAACTTTTGACTGGCATCAATTAATTAAATTAAAATGTGTCAATAGAATATATTTTAGTTTCCACATCCAACTACATTTTGAAATTTACTAAGACATCATTCATGACAATTACAATGATAATAATAATTACAAGAAATGGAAAAAGAGAAAGAACAACAAGAAATGCAGGAACAAGATGAAGATGATGATATGAAAAGAAGAAGCAAAAGAAGAGGATTGAGAAAATGCAGAATATGGAGAAACCTTTGGTTATACAAATAAATGCTAAGTTTCTCATGAGAATCAGAAAGTGCAACATAAGCATGAGGGGAAAAATCTTTTTTTTAATGCTTACACACAAAGGAAATCCTCCTTAATCCTTATTATTAGAATTTAATTAGATTTTGCTTTAAGCATCGTTTAAAAGGGGCTGATCTTTGTCCATGCTTTAACCCAATGTTCTTTTTCAGAAAAGCATACGGAAGTCTATAAAAATTCCATGTAAACTCTAGCAGGATGTGTTGCAAAAAATGGACCTTAAAAAAGATATGTAATTTTTGGTTTGTTCCATTGTCAAAAGGATTATCATTCTTGAGTTGATGTACCGAGAGTACCATATTGTGGCACAAAATTATAAAAAGAGTAATTTATGTATGTTTAGCATGCTGCTAAAAACAGTACCAAGTAAAGACATGTTCAGTGCATTACGTTGCGCATGCAAATCAGAACTCATTAATTGTGTCTAGACACTAATCCTTGCGTCTGCCCTAAAAGAGCAAGCTACAAAGCCCAACAGACACATCGCGATTAAGGTTAACAGATGTATGCACACAACCTTAGTAGGCATATCACTAAGATTACATAGGGATTTCACATTAAACTAGTATTCACAAACATCAGTGACACTGCTTGATATGTTAAGCCTTTAATGTACACAACAGGACTTAAGTGAAGTGCATAACTCCGATATTAAATACATATTTTCAGTAACTATTACTCTCCATTATAAATCCAGATGTTATGACTTAATATTGTTGTAATTGTGTGATACTTAAATTGTCTTAACTAAGGGTATTATTAATTTAAATGGATAAAATAAAAATCAGCTTAGAAGCCTAAACCAATATTAGGATGTGAGAATTAAACCCTGGTCTTTTTAACCATGTAGCACAAAACAATCAAAATAGTAGGAGCATGTAAATTAAAAAATAAAGAGCATGGAAACTTTTATCTGCTCACCAACTGTGATTTTGTCCGTTTAATTTCACTTTGTTTTGCCACGACTAGCTTTGCATACTAGTCATCTGCCTGTCATACGTTTTCATCACTTGTAAATTGGGCAGCTAGTAAACCACCAATATCCTAACTTTATACTGAAGATGACCCCATTGAAAATGACCTTGTAGCTAAATATCCCAGAAGGCATTTAATTCCACGGCGGTGTCATGTGCCATCCTCAAAACTATCAGTTAGATGGGATGTGGTGGAAAAAGCTTCAGAAATACGAAACCTTAACATCCCAGTGAGCCCTCTTAGCCGAGTTCTCTACAGGTTCTGCCCTTTGATACATGTTATCTACCGATCTAGATTTTCATGATGGTATAAGATCTAATTTTAACTAATGGTCTTGTTTTCTTTAAACTCATAAGCTCATAATTGTTTATAAAAGCTTATAAGCTCTCTTTGCAGGCATAAAGTCAAGTGTTGTTATTAATGACCTCTTTGGAAAGACTGCATACATAGTACATAATGAAAGCTTATAAGTGCTTTTAACAGACTTTAAGTAAAGTGTAATAATCTTTATTAAGTAAGAATGTCGAAACATCCAAATAAAGTTTATATAAGTTCATATTATAATGCATTAAGTCACTTTGTGTTATAAAGCCTTATGCCAAATTGTTAACAATTTATGAATGTGATTATGAGCATCTATTTAGATGAACAAAGGATTATGCCAAATGTTATAAAGCTTTATGAATACTTTAAGCTTTATGAATACTACTTTAAAGCTCATACTGTAAAAAAAAACTTAAAGCTTAGCAACTAATGAAGCTTTATAAATGCACTGATAATGTATTATGAATACCAGATTCATTGAAAGTGTTACCAAATATATATGTATATTTTTAATAATCTGTAGAATCCTAATTCTTTGCTTCAGTGCCACAGTGATGCAATAATAAATTCAAAGCTTCATTTTAAATTTGTAGACCAGCTAGATCCTATACTTTATTATTAAACAAAATTTACTGTATGTTTATTTACTATTATTATTTACTATAAATTAACACAATTGAGACATGTAGGAGGATCTTGGTCCTTTCACGGTTTCTTGTTTTAATGATGGATAGACTCTCAGTGTTGCATTGGCTTGTTCTTTGGAGCTTTAGACATTTGGAAAGTCGCCTCCAGTGCAAGCTGTAAAATGTGCTACAGGGTTCAAAGCAAACTAATATTTTACATATTCCGATTGGTAAGCATAAGCTTTACATTTTTATAGTTCATAATGATGACCGACCTTTACTATTGATTCCTTGTTAAAGTGTGTATGAGGATGTGAAAGGGGTGTTTGTGTCTAATGGCACAGCTGAAGTGATGATGTTACGTGACTGAGACAGACACGCAGACAAGGACACAGACACTGTGAGTCATCACTCATGAGAAAAAAAACGAAAAGGTCCAAATAAATGAATCGCTACCCACACAGTCTCCCTCTCCCTCTCTCTTTCTCTCTATTGCTTACTGAATTTGTTTATCAATTGGCTAAATTGTTAAACATTTTTACTTGATTGTACCTATATTTACAATTTTTTAGTCTTTATATGTGCTTATTGTAGAGATAAGTGATTATATTTACATTACATTTAGTCATATAGCAGACGCTTTTATCCAAAGCGACCAGACACAAGGATAGCACCCCTGGAGCAATGGGGGTTTAGGGCCTTGCTCAAGGGACCACAGTGGTAACTTCAGTAAACATGGGGGGAAAAAAGTGATGATTATGATTTTTGTATTATTATTAACGTTGCAGCTTTTATTGTAATTTTAATTGTTAAAGAAAATATTTCTAAAAACATGTGTTTATTTTCTTACATACCAACCATTTTGGCATCATTTTGTTAACTATTTGACTTCAACAGATATTGACACATACTACGTACAACAGACCTAAGTGTTATTTAGAAGTTTTGCACAGTATGTTTGAGACAACAGTGTGCATCTTTATTTTTATTTGCATAGCCTGCTAATTCACACTTAGTGTAACAGTACTAAGAAATTTGTGACCTGGAAGGCTATATTCATATTTGGCTATATAACATGTAGTGTTCATTTTTTAAAATATTTTAATCATTGGATGGGATGGTAAGAAAACATGGGATGGTAAGAAAATGTAACATATGGGTATGGGAAACACCCTAAACAGGTCATTAATCTAAACAGGGCAGATCTATAGGCAAATTAATCCACCAACAGTTTTGGAATGTGGATAATTAGAGTACTTAGGAAAAAATAAACTCTCACAGACTGTGGAAGAACATGCAAACTCCATACAAGGAATCAAATCCAATACAATTTTTGCTGTGAATAAGTGTGAAGAGCACTAACAAATGTGCCACTGTGCTGCCCTTATTTGTATTATATTGTGTGTGTGTGTGTGTGTGTGTGTGTGTGTGTGTGTGTGTGTGTGTGTGTGTGTGTGTGTGTTATTGACCTGAGGTGTCCCAAACACTCTGCACCAGCAGTAACCTGTTACAGCATTAGGGGTGTCAGCTGTCAGCATGTGAGCACTAAAAACAGAAGTGAGGTGTAGCTGTTGTTTCGTGGTCTATAGCTGTCATGTCTCTTTTCTTTCTGTCTTACAATTGTATTTCAACTCATCTGACACCTTGCCTGCTAGACATTTTGTGAGTTACATTAACTACATCTTCAACTCCACAGTATGTGGTCTCTTTGCATTACTTCACTCCTGACAGGTTTAACCTTGCCAGATACCACCAGAGCTTGATCTTTTCTGCCTCCTAGTGGCAATAGTACCAACATACAACATCTTCGTTTGTTAAAAGGTAATTAATAATCGGTAGAAAATAATAACTAGGCCTAAACCAACACTTGACAAAATCACAGAAGTCATGATATTAACTAATTAACATGAAATACATTTGCTAAAAATAATGACTTCCTCCGGATTCCAATGTTCCTAATATCAGCATGAAGAAACTAAGCTTATCATGAGCTATTCAGTTATCCTGCTTCCAAAATCAAATTAATAAAATAAACATCTATTAATTGTATTTAGGCGGGACGGTGGCTTAGTGGTTAGCACGTTCGCCTCTCAGTGCTAGGGATTCCCGGTTCGAATCCCCATCTGGGTGGAGTTTCCATGTTCTCCCCGTGTCCGCGTGGGTTTCCTCCGGGTTCTCCGGTTTCCTCCCACAGTCCAAAAACATGGATCAAGTCAATTGAATTCTCAAAAAATTGCCCCATATAGAGTGTGTCTGTGTGAGTGAGTGTGTGCCCAGTGATAGATTGGCACCCTGTCCTGGGTCTATCTGCCCAGCGCCCGAGACGTTCTCTCCTGGATGGGCATGGGGAACCCCACCGCGACCCTACTAGAGGATAAAGCGGGAGATAATGAATGAATAATTATATTTAAAAGTCCAGAGTAGACAATTGTAAAAATATTTATTTTGAGAAATGATAATATATACAATAGGCAATACATATAAAATATAATTTCCTCTTCAGGAACAAATTCTAAAATGTCGTTTTATGTAACAGTAATCTTTGAGGACAAAAACTGTAGCCATCTTTATGGCACATCCATCAACCTGATGTATTTTATGCTACTGAGCTATTGTGCCCTTTAGGTCAAATGGGAAATTCTGTCAAATGGGTGTTTGTGAGCTGTAAGCTCAAATTAAAAGCAAATAATTAGCTGTGTAAATAATGAACCATATATAATGTACACTATAATATATGCACAACTCTCCAGGAGATTTATTCACATATAACTCACATTATAGCTTTTATTGATATTTACACACCATGTTGCCTTAAGTGTACTTCAGAACACAAACAACTTATAACCTTATTATTATTATTATTATTATTATTATTATTATTATTATTATTATAGTGGCATGGTGGCTTAGTGGTTAACACTTTCGCCTCTCAGCATTGGATGTCCAGGTTCAATTCCTATTTTTAGTGGGTTTTCTTCAAGTTCTCTGGTTTTCTCCCATAGTCCAAAGACATGGATTCAAGGTAAATTAAATGCTCTAAATTGCCCCATATATTGTGTTTGTGTCTGTATGAGTGAGTGCCCAGTGCCAGAAACGTTCTCCACTGGATGAGCATGGGGAACCCCCTGTGACTCAAATAGAAGATTAAGCGGAAGATAATGAATGAATGAATAATAATGAAATAATGAATGAAAAAGAAGAAGAAGCATTCTTACTAAAGTTTTAAATTTACTAAAGTTTTTTTTGTAACAGTGTTACAAAAAAGTTCCCACGTATGTTCTGAACTTGTAGGTTACTTTACTTCCAGCCTTCTGTCCAGTTCATTTAAAACAAGCTTAAATGAGTTTAAGTCTAAAAACTGGGGATGCTGTTTCAATAGAAAACTGCATTCTATTTTTCTTTTAAAGTAGTTCAGACATAACCAAGGATATTTTTTGGGTCACTATTGTAAAATAAACCCCTGACCAACGATCGAAACTGGCATAGAGCAGAGGGATTTTCATGGAGCTTCAAAAAGTGGTGGTAGCCTTTTTTGTCACCATGTGCAAGTTGCCAATACTGGATCCAGCAAAACAGCCCGAGGCCATCATGCTTCCCCCTCTGTGTTTTACAGTTGATGTCACAAACTAGGAAACCAGTCTTTCACCTACTCAATGGGGTGCAAAAACCCTGCAAATATTTTATCAGTCCTTAAGAAAAGTCCATAAGCCTGCTACTATAATGTCACAAATAAAAGTTCATGGTCTTATTATTACATAATCTTCTTATGATTTTTATTTAAAAAAATGATATCAAAATTCATGACTGATCACTGACAAGAATAAAAAAAACTGGATAAAACAACTTACTCCTCATTCATGGGACTCTGAATAAAACACATTTATTATTCTCTATTTTCTCCGCTATTTATTTGTTTAATGACCAAAATTAAACACCTTTCATAATTTATTTATTTTAATAATTTAGTCATTCAAAAAGCTTGATATACTGCCTTTACCTGTTGGCCCTTTTTAGAGTGGATTTTTTTTAATATCACAAAATTTGTCAATACTCAGCAGCTAAGATCTGTCCTGTTCTTTATTATCATGATGTCCATACCAATGTCAAATCAGTGCACCTTAATCAAAGATAAAATAAGTTCTATAAATACTAGTATGCATGTTTATATTTGTCAATTTCTCCCAGTACAAAGTTTTCTCTTAAAGAGCATATACATTCTCAAAATCTGCTTCTCTGAAGTACTTACAGGCACACTTCAAAAATTTGGGAAAAGACGTACTAGAAAAGTGGTGCAAACTCATAATGGAATATCCTTAAAAGCTCTCATTGGTACAAAGTGCATGTGTCCCTTTTGTTCATATAGTATATTTACAAGACAATGCTACAATTATGACTAATGAAAAACTATTTCATGGTAATATTAGTATCCTGTAAAATCCCTGCTGTGGTATCCTACACAAGGTTTTAGGAAGACCTTTATTGCTTCGTCTGGTAGGTGGCAGTGTTTGCTTTATTTCAACCCAATCACCATCACTTGTGTTTGTAAAGACTGAACATTATAGCTAGTCAAATATTGCATAAAAATCAGAAAACTTACAGATTGCTTATAAATAATGTTAGAGCTGTTTTTGGAGAAAAAAAATAATAAAAAAAGTGTACAAGTCTAAAAAATATATTAGAATTTTTAAAACAACCTACAGTTTTAACATAAAAAACTAAACTAAAAGACACAGTGACAGTAATTAAGTCTAATACAGTGATATGGCTCCCACTCCAAAATCATAAATGTCAAAAATATTTCAAAACGCATCACTCATAGCAGCAGTCAGCTTTACAGCCAGCCTGTCAACATATGTACACACAGCCACATGCAAAATGACACGTGAACCTGCAAACATTTACCAGACCACACAAACACTCATAACCGTATATGCAGACACACTTACATGCAAACACATTCTCTTTGGCACCTGTGGATTCTAAAGATATGACTTTCTCATCTTTTAAATGCACATGCCAACACACACACACACACACACACAGCATGAGGGAGAGATAGCGAGAACGAGAGTAAAGAGTTAAAGAGCATATACATGACAGCTGCTGTAAAAGGAGAGCTGTAATGATCAAAATACAAATGTCCACACACACACACAGTACTATGTTCATGTTCTAATTTTTATTATTTCTGTTCAGTTTATATGCATGTGTCTTTATTTTTCTATTGTTCTGATCTTCAAACATTATTTGGGGTTTACTACTGATTTTAGGGCAATACATCATTTTTACGAGATCTTGATTTACTTTTGTTTTCTTGAGATAAAAGTTAATTCATCAAATAGTTCATTACCTTCCATTTAATCCTATGCAAGGGTCACGGGGGGGTGGGGGGGTGGGGAGGATTCCCCCATGCTTATGCAAGGGCATGTTTTTGACTGCTGGATGCAACCCAGATATCAGTACAAAACTCACAGATTGGGATTTAAACCTGGATATACAGTTTATCTTGAGCGATGAATATACTAACCATTAATGTACAATTTTTGTAAACCGCACCCACTAAATACAAAAAATACACTAGTGTTTCATTGGCCTTTTTTGTGTACTTTTTTAAGTTTTCCTGAAGGTGGCACAATCCAAAAAATAAAAAAAATAAAAATTCATAATCGCTTCTTGTGTATGTGCCATTTTGCTCCAAGATTTGCTTCTAAAAAGGCATAATAAATGAATAAATACATTTATAAATAAATAATTGACAAATTCTGGTCTATTGAAAGCTACCGTCTGCAGCCATACTGTTACACTTTGCATATCTGTTGCTTTAGGTTTTTTATTTTTATTAAAGCCTGCTGGTCATTAAATCATATAAATATAATAGCAATAGTATAAGTATTGTGGTGTCAGTGGTGTGTGGGAACTGTGGGCACCCCATATGAATTTTGTAGGGTGTGTATGTTTGCATGTTCCCCACAATGCATTGCAAAGTGCATGTTGTGTGAAGCTGTCATCACTGAGAAATGTTGTGATTTATGTGTTCAAAGCTGTGTGCCAGTGTGCGTGTATGTGGAAAAAGCTCAGTGTTCAAAAGGCTGGCTATTCAAGCTGGTTTCGAATGTTTTCACCTTAATATCTCTTCTGAGTTTTTCATTCAGTGCTTTAAAAAAGTAGTTTTAATAAATCTGTGATCATGTGCATCTTTTCTGCATCCAGAGTGACTATCACGATGGTATCATGTCTCGAACATTTTTTGAGGCCCAATAATTAAACACAGTATAAAAACAAGCTAGGATTAACCAATAATTCCCATGTTTCAAATTACTGCCTACAAGGTTACTGATTTATTCTCAGAATTGCCAAAATACTATAAACTCGTTTTAAGAATCTTAGCTCACTTGGGTTGTGTTATGATCCTATCTATCTTTATGGTTTAGTACAGAACAAACTGCTAAATTCTATGTAAATTGCAATTGATATAAAATAATATATTACAGCACCTAAAGTCTTTTAATTCATTTCCAAACAGGTGGCAGAACTTTCATACAGTGAGAACAAATCATTTATATTACTTATTTTATTTAAAAGACAAGAAGCTAAAATCTATACCAGTTTTAGATTCACATACAAATGACAGTCATGAAAGTATCCCATCCTTTCCATCATCTGTCAGTCAGTGGCCTCAGACAAGAGAGGACATCAGACAACATATGGCCTTAATGAGTGACATCACTAACAGGTGACACATTTACCAAGAGTGAAACCTGGCACGACAGCACTAAGTGCCAACTGTAAGTAATGAATGCATGGCCACAAATAGCACTGCAAGACATCCAGCACTGAGGGGTTAGCAGCAGAACGTCAAAAGTACAAACAGCACACCGCAAGTGGGGATTTCCATCTGCTTTCAAATGTGAAAATCAGTATATGATTTAATGCGTACATCAAATGGAGCAAAAAAGTCTTTTAATGGGAAACAATTCAAACCCATGCTGTTGAAAGGTACATTGTGATGCAAGTAAAACTAGACACTTGTGAATATTTCAGTCCAAAAAAGGATTCAAAATTAAATTGGTGTTCAGAAGTCAAGTTATTTTTCCTTTCCAGGAAAAGAAAATGTATGACCGGTTCTATAAAGTTAATTATGGGTTTTGTTTTCTGGTAGATTCTAACAAAAATGAAAGCAGCATGTTTTGAAAAATCAATGAAATGAAAAATAATTTATATTTATATAAATCATGTATAATCATGTTGTGGGGCTGTTTTGCTGATGACTGTATTTCAGAATACTGTCTAGAAGACAGTAGAGGGCATTATGAAAAGGAATGACGATAGAAACATCCATCCATCCATCTGTTATCTCCCGCTTAATCCCCTACTGGGTTAAGGGGAGTTTTCCCATGCCCATACAGGAGAGAACATTTTGGGCACTGGGCAGCTACACCAAGGACAGGGTGCCAATCTATCGCTGGGCACACACACAGACACAAACAAACTCTATATAGGGCAATTTGGAGCATTCAATTTGATCCATACCTTGATTCATATTTTTGGACTGTGGGAGGAAACCTATGCAAACAAGGGGAGAACATGGAATCTCCACTCAGATTGGGATTCGAACCGGGAATCCCAAGCACTGAGAGGCGAACGTGCTAAGACTTTAAGCTATAAATCAAAAAACTATTTTAATAAAAATCAAAAGTCCTATAAAAAGTGAAAATTGTAAAAAAAAAAAATAATAATAATAATTAAGTTTGATGTTTTGTAAGGTACGTATATGCCACATTTTGACCTAAATTTGTACACATGTATGTGCTTTACTTTAACAGGAGCCTCGGCATGGCAACAATGCAGAACAAAAAACAAACATGTTGGTCTATCTTGCCTTGTCTGTGGCCATTTTAATTTCCACAAGCACATCTGCAACTAATATATTTCCACAGTAGAACTGAGGGTATGGTCTACCACCATTATGGGGGGGGGGGGGGGGGGGGGGGGGGGGGGGGGGGGGGGGGGGGGGGGGGGGGGGGGGGGGGGGGGGGGGGGGGGGGGGGGGGGGGGGGGGGGGGGGGGGGATATATATATATATATATATATATATATATATATATATATATATATATATATATATATATATATATATATATAGCTTAAGCTGGGCATTCGGTGAAATCTCTGGGTCAGGGTTTTACATGAATCTGGGTTGTAATCAATATAAAGTAACCCCGGAAATGTGTACATTGAACCCCTTTGGTTTAGGGTTTTTATGAGCAACAAGAAAAGGTAATTTTATAAGACCAGATAGGAAAATGGTATAAATTGTAAACTAGTTCTATATACAATGCATTCTAAGTTGCATTACAATAATGTTCATAAAGTAGTTTTTTGCAGTGTTTGCAGAGATAGCCCACTTACTTCATTACTTTTTAAATAGGACATTTGTCTCTGGTTTGTCTAACTGTGGACTGGCATTCTTGTGGAACATAGTCTGTGTGGGAAAACTCGAGTGAATACATTTTAATTGCACACAGACTTTTTGAGAATGCATTTGAAACTAAAAAATGTCTCTAGCACATGTTGACTGCAGTATGCCTTCTGGGTAAAATCAGTTATGCAATGAAGAGCAGATTTGTTTGGAATAATATAATGCATTAAACATAAATAAGGCTTCAAAAACAAAGTTCCTTACAAAACAATGTGCAGAATAATTAACACTTTAAAGATGAATATAATTATTGTATTATATTTGTAATCAACATAAATGTTAGCAAATTGTGTGATGCATTAGCTTTATTACTTGCAGATTACTTAATTATATGCTTAACCCATTATTTGTAAATTGAGTTTGTGTATCATTGACTTTAATCTACAATGTACTTATTGCATTTTATTAATTGCAGCTCATGATGCATTTTTTTATTATTATCAATTAATCATTTATTTTTTCATCTTCTGTAGCCATAGTTACTCCTAGTGCTGAAATGAAATTCCTTGCTTAAACTCTTGCCAATCTATAAAACAGCAAGCATTTATTTACTAGACAACAAAACAAAACAAAAAGAAAGGAAAAACACATGCTGACTTGTGAAAAGTGACTAAAGGTAAGACAATAGCTTACAATGAATATGTATGTAGAAAACAATGACAATGAAGCTATGCCACATCAACAATCCCCATGACATTTAAACTATTCATCAACATTGGGACCATTTCCCTTCCCGAAATTTCCCAATTTTTTCCATCTACAATGCTGCGGGTGGCACAGTGGTTAGCACATTTGCCTCACAGGAAAAAGTTTCCAGGTTCAAATTCTAGGTGGGACAAACAAAGACCCTATCTGCCTGGAGTAACATATGCTGGTGGGATTATTCCTGTTTATACTGATGAGTAAATTTAAGATACCAAATTGTGCCATTGACTATTACTTGTAATTGTCTATTTTAATAAATAAATTACAATGATAAACAACAAAGACAATAATAATAATATGAGGTAGGCATTTTTATTATGGGTAAATATTTAATGAGTGACCTACTGAATCACAACTGAATACAACCACAAAATAAATAAAGAAAAGAAAAGTCATGAATATAGACAGCAGCACATAATGGTATGATTTGAAATGAATACTGCAACTTTTACAGTGGTGGTATGACCTTTTAAATTAAATGACCTTCGTAATATTGTGGACGTGATTGGAACTTAAGTTGCATGAACAGTATATTCTCATTTAACAGAAACCTTTATCCAAAGCAACTTACAATGCGAGCACAGGGTTGATACATCATCCCTGAAGCAATGAGGGTTAAGGGTCATGCTCAAGGACCCACATTGGTAACTTCAGTGAACCTTGGATTTGAACCAACAACCTTCAGATTGAGAGCCCAACATCCTCATCACTGAGCCCTAATAAAAGTGCCTACATTACCAATTAATTAGTGCATACTAGATCAAATATAGTTAAGTATGCAATTTAAAATGCACCATAGTAATTTAATTTAAAGGTAATCTTTTTTAGCTTTAATGAAATACCAGTCTTGTGTGACTTATTTAAAATTTCATCATGCAAATATGTGGTTGTACATAATACAGAATAAAAATTGAAGCTGAACAGTTTAAATGTCATGAGTAAGTATTTGCAATCCTAGTGTCTTCTGTACAGAACAGATAATAAGCCAATATAAATGACATTGTTAAAATTAATGGAGAAGTAGATAGAAAAGTTCAGTATGATGAAACCAAATGTAACATGCTTGATCAAAGATTAGGTGCAGGCACTGAAATTTGACTTAATGGGTTGAACATCAGGCTGTCTATATTCACTCCAACTCCCCTGCTTTAAATCCGGAGCTTCTCTGATCCTGAATGCATGAGTCATTTTGAACTTTTTTGCTCATTCTCCCTCACTCGAGTTTTCCAGAGAACTTCAGTCTGTTTTATTCTTTTGGGAATGGGCCGAGTGAAGCCCATAATCATTAGCATCACCGTCCTGTGCATGTCTGGACAGCGGGATCTCTGGTGTTGAGTGTCTGCCATTAGGCAGAGTATTTAATGATGTCAGACCAGGCGTGACTGTCCGGTAATGCCACACATTTTGCAGTGCACGGTTTTGCATTCCTGCAAACTGACACACAGAGATCTCATGACTTGGCAACATACAGAGTACATAGGAATCAAATACACAGTGGTTCCTATTTCCCTTTCTGTCGCTCACTTGCTCTTTCTATCTCTCTTAGAGTCGTCTGTGTTGACAAGTCAGCAGTTTCATAACACGTTCTTGTGCATCTGACATTGATATTTATTTATAGCGCTTATCAGCAGGTCCTCATAAAGTGCTTTGTCCTGGCAAGAACATGTCATTCTCATTGTCTTTTGGACATATTAAAATGGGTAAGGATATAGGGAAATTCAGGATAAAAATGCAAGGAAAAAAATTATAATGAAAAGCAGCAAGCATGTTAGTTACAAGAATAGTTTAGCTAAAAATAATTCCTTTTAACAATTACATTTCCAAAATTACAGTAAATAATTTTTATTTGTATTTAAATTCCCCTCGCAGATTTATGTTATTTAAATAGTAAATACTAGACAACAAAAAAATCTGTTATATGAAAATGATCTGTTAAATGAACAATGCAAATCCTATACACTTATTTATGCACCGATGCAAAATTTAACTGTCAGAGTTAAATGGTATACAGTAATCCATCCATCCATTATTTCCCCATGCCCTTCCAGGGGAGAACGTTTCGGGCACTGGGCTCAATTGATTTGATCCATGTTTTTGGACTGTCGGAGGAAACCAGATAACCTGGAGGAAAACCACACAGACACAGGGAGAACATGGAAACTCCACCCAGATAGGGATTCGAACCGGGAATCCCTAGTGCTGAGAGGTGAACGTGCTAACCACTAAGCCACCGTCACTTTAGTTTGCCTTAAAACAGAAAATTTCAAGACCTTGGTGATGGGATATATACCTTATCCGTTATTAGTTCCACCATGGAAAACTGTACAAAGTAATAAAGCAATAAAATTGTACCACTAGCTATAGTTTTAAAACAGCTTTTTTAAATATTAGTCATAGTATTATTAAATATATCTGGCTTGTTGTATAAAAGAAGAGAACTGTCAAATTACCATATGAAGTTTTCAGAAGATGGATTTGAACAATCTGTAGTCATCTGCAACATCACAGCCTATGTTTTTTTTTTTTTTCCTTTTCACAAGTTAAATGGTGCAAGTGTTCCTTAAAAACATCATCCCATTGCAGATGAACTGGAAAAATAAATTTTCACTTCCCTTTTCGTCCAATTTTGTAACCAAGAAACAGACTGTAAATATTTTCGCAGTCTGTGTCTTCCTATTAATAAAAACCATATATTAAAAGCAGATGTTATTTTAATTTGGGGATCCAGAGTATTATATACCTATGGTATTTATTGCATTAGTATTATTAGCTTATTGATGCCTCCCCCTCTTGATTCTAACAGCGGTACATGAATTGGCTTCAATGGAAATTTTAAATGCGCAAGGAATTTATATTTGACGGGCTGATAATTTACAAGCAAGAACCAAACAACTTATTACTTTTTAAAGTATTGTGACATAATAAATTATTGTGACATCTGTTTAGTGTGTAGACCCTTTCATATATTTGGTCAATGCTTTCCTCAATTTTAGCTGCAGTGTTGTTTGAGCTTCTTTTTGCTAATAAGGTGTTGAAATTAGCAAGAGTGTGTAGTTTCCTAGTTGAATGTGTGGATTTCCTTTGGGAGCTGTGGTTTCCTCCTACAGTTACAGTCCAAATATGCAAGTAGGTGAATTAAAGCTGCCTAATTGCCTCAAGTGTGAATGTCAGTGTTTGCACTGTGCTGAGCTGGCGATCTGTCCAGGGTGTTACCCCACATGAGTGGTGGCAGAGTATCTAGCATGTTTCTATTCTCAAATCAAGATATGTTGCTTATGCCAACATAGGGGTGGTTATCTTCCAAATGTCATTAATATAATACTAACCACACCTATGTTGGCATAAGCCACAGATCTTGATTTGAGAATTGATACGTGCTTTATACCATGCCACCACTTCTGTGGGGTAACACCCTGGCCCTGGACAGATCGCCAACTCAGCCCAGTTAAAACAATAGTTATACAAATAACAATAGTTATACAGAATATTTACCTGTGTCACTGAGTCCTCTCAGTGAGTCGGTTTTATGCACCAAATCTTTTACAAGAACACTGCTTAAAGGTTTAAAAGTGTTTAAGACCTATAAACGTGATGAATATAAACAATTTTAAACCTTCAATCTTGTAAAAGATTTGGTTCATAACACTGACTCAGTGAGATGACTGTGACACAGGTGACCAGTTTGTATAACTGTTGCTATTTTGAAAGGAATGCTAATCAAGACTCTTATCATTCCACACACACACACACACACCACAATTATTTTGTCAATTAAGTTTAAACATTGTAAGTGTTATTTTATTTTTAAGGCAGTTGAATACACATGTGCATGGGCTCAAGCAGGTACCAAAATATTAACAGAAAACCTAACTGCTTTGACCAGATAACTTAACCGAGCCATTATTGACCTATTAAGGTGAATAAAGATCTTAAAACACAGAATTAACATTGTTTTGTGATGAAATTGATGCATTTGACAAATCAAAACAATATATATATATATATATATATATATATATATATATATATATATATATATATATATATATATATATATATATATATATATATGTGAATATATGTGTGAATATATATGAATATAATATATATATATATATTCATTGATTCATTCATTATCTTCCGCTTTATCCTATATTAGGGTCTCGGTGGGGTTCCCCATGCCCATCCAGGAAAGAACGTTTCGGGCGCTGGGCAGATACACCAGGACAGGGCGCCAATCTCTCGCTGGGCACACACTCACTCACTCACACAAACACGCATGCATACACACTCTATATGGGGAAATTTGGAGAACAAAATTGACTCGATCCATGTTTTTGGACTGTGGGAGGAAACCGGAATACCCGGAGGAAACCCAAGCAGACAGGGAGAGAACATGGAAACTTCACCCAGATAGGGATTTGAACCGGGAATCCCTAGTGCTGAGAGGCGAACGTGCTAACCATTAAGCCACCGTGCCGCCCACATACATACATTTATATATTTATATATTATAGTTCATACTTTTATATATATATACATATATATATATATATATATATATATATATATATATATATATATATATATATAATATGTATAAGTATGAACTAGTAAAGATGGGCAAATTTCTCTAACAGTTTTGGCATAATGTGTTCTCATATTAGGTTGTGTGGGATTCGACTTGTTAATTTGTATCACATATCCATTGACCTGCATTCCTTTGTCCACCCGGGTTTCCAGGTAAACCTCCAAAGTAACTCTGACCAGAATTGAATATGAATAATAGTATAAGTAAATGAAAACTCGGTTTGAGACAGAACCAAGAATTCCATCTTATTCCATTATTCAAAAATTATACTCAGGCTTTTTATTTCCAGCTGTTTCCAATATCAAGCTTTCAAATGGTCCTTTGGGTTCCCTCTCTGATAATATATTTTCTATTATTTTAAACATTTAAAAAAATAGCAAAGCCATAACAGCAGCCCATACAGTTGAGAAATTACTATGATAAACCATTTACTCTCCAGGAGCACTTGAGCCTGTGTATAGTAGCTGTATAAAGGGCCTCCCAAGGCAGCTTAAAAATTGGCTAGTTTGAACCAAGGATTTTTTCTTTTTTGTCCCAACATTTTCATACCCCAGTCTAAAATTGTGCAATGTCCAGACATCTTGAAAGGCCAAATCTCAAACCAAGGTCTCAAAATAACAGTCAAACAAAATAATATTTACAAAGATCCATCTATGTGGAATTTTATGCTCTTTTCAAGTCTATGTACGTAGCTATGTAATGTAATGTAAGCCAAAACAGTTTTAGCCTTACAATGCTGTATACTCCTATACATCACTGCTCCATCACTCCCATTACACATACCAAAAGGTCACTGATTATCTGGTCTACTTGATTGTTTTGATTTAAAGGATTTCTTATTGCTGAAAACCATTGGTGAATATTTTGATCAACAATCAAAGCCTAGTTACATACAACATTGCATACCATTCTCACTACCCGTGGCTACAATTCATGTGGTGCATCCTGTTGATACAGAGGGAATCCAGTTATCTAAGAACACATACACACCCACACAAACAATCTGCTTAAGATTACTGGTTTGAAAATGCTGGGTGTGACCATATTTCAAAAATAAAATGTGTGGATAATTTTTTTGATATTTGATTTATTTAACAGACTTTTTTAATATAAAAAAATACCCAAGATGACCCATTAACTGTAATCCTTCTTGGACTATGAACTTGCAATTAACACAATGGATTGCAAATATTAAGGTGAGAGTAAGCAAAAAGATGGCAGTGCCTAAAACTGATTGTTATAGCCAAATTACTATAAAATAATCTGTACGTCTTGTTCTGTAAAATTCTTAGTCTAAGCTGGGTTGAAGAATAGCCTATTGGTGAAAATACGTGCTGTACTGCTTGACCCAGAAACAAAGGCCTCACTATTAGCTGTGTGAAAAACTAATGGAACATGGAATTCTTACACCGAGCCTGGGAATGAGGTCTCTAGAAAAGGGCACAGGCACAAACACTCTAGAGGACATACAACACACACACACAGCAGTGAAAACAGCTTGAGTTTAGTTCTGTTTATACAATATCCACAAGGGCAATCTCCGCCCATCAATCAAATGAGCCACAGATGAAATGGCAGAGACAAATTAGGTCTGCCGAGTGTGGTATATTTCCCTAAATGAAATAGTTTATATAATGAGATAAGACATAATAAGCTTCATCAGACAATTTACTGTGTAAGCTCATAAATACAACCAAGTTTGTCAGCACAGGATAAATTGTTCTTAAACCATTTGGGCAGGTATGATTAGGTGGTAGTGGGCACTGAGCTGATCATTGCTTGACAGGCTTCAGCATCAACTTGTCAGAGTTCATTTTGTAATAATGAACAATTTTCTGTGCATTCCATTTAAATATATTTCTATGTAAACAAAATAACCACATATAATTCTGCACCAAATAAAATGAAAACAACAACTTAAATACATCATAATTTTGCCTTTAAACCACAAAAATAATATTATTAGTAAATTGTAATAAAACTGAAATTGACATCTTTTCTATAACAATGTCATTTTCTGTTTAGCTTCAAAATAATAATTTGATATCTGTATGGAATATGGATATATGGTATGGTATTTTTAATAGCAAGTATAAATATTTTTTCTTTATTCCTATATCTTTTAATCATTTTTATGATAAATAAAGCTGTCCACTGACTTTATTTCATCTCTTGATGCACAATAGGTGTTCAGTTGAAGACAGATTTGGACAGGGATCGGACTGCAGATGACTGAGGTTAGGTCATTTTCTCTAATGAAAGCCCCATCAGACTGTTGGGGACATCTGGAAAAAGTTCTGTCCAGACAAGAAAAGGTGAGCGCTACCAGCTGTCCTGTGTCATTCCAATAGTAAAGCATCCCACAATTAGTGGGATTGTGTTTCATCCAAGGGAGTGGACTCACTTAAAATATTGCCTAAAAATACTGCCATAAATAAAGAATGGTATCAAAACATCATCTAAGAACAACTTTTCCCAACAATTCAGGAGTAATTTCGAGTTGAACAATACTTTTCCCAGTATGATGGAGCACCTTGTCATATGGTAAAATTGAGCGGCTGGATGAACAAAAAACATGATAACATTCAAATCCGTGGCCAGGGAACTCCCCAAATCTCAATCTTTTACAAACCAGCGGTCAAACCTTAAAAAGTGGGTGGACAAACAAAACACAGAAATTGTGATCTACTCCAAGGATTGATTAGGCAAGAAAGGAACGCCATAAGTCAGTATTTGGCCTTGAAGCAGATACCCTGCATCATAGAGAGAATTTTAGAAGAAAAAGTAGCAACAACACAGTAGATATTCAGTCTTTGTCTAAACTTATGAAATGTTTTAATTGTGTGTGTTCAGATAATAGATGGCTATAGTCAATCATATACAAATATTTAACTAAATATCAAACACCTCAATAATATTTATGGTAACACTTCCTATAAAATGGTATTCATAATTTGAACTTATTTAAATGTTTGATTCCTTGGATGTTTAGACATTCTTCTTTAAAACAATATAATTAAACTTTACTTAAAATCCATAGAGTATTTAAGCTTAAGTCACTTATAATGACTTATAAGTCATTATGGACTACTATGTATGCAGTCTCTTTCAAAGAGGTAATTAATGACAATGCTTTACTTTATGCCTGTAAAGAGAGCTTATAAGATTTTATAAAAAGTTAAGAGCAGTTTTAAAGTTATTTTTAGGAAAATGGTTTGTTAAACACAAACGTTATAAGTATTTATGTCGCCGGCTGATGAACAGTTAAAATACATACTGTAATTTATAATGCATTACATCACTTTGTGTTATAAAGCCTTATAAATTGTTATTATTTCAACACCTTAGTGGTGTAGCTAGGAGACATCATCGGTGATGAACTGACAATGTCACCTAGCTGCACCACCAAGGTGTTTGAGTGTGGTTATGTACATCTCTGGACATAAACAAATGTACATGATGAGTATTATCAAGCATTATGAATACTTTATAAAGCTTATTAATGTGTTAATATTGTATTGTGAATACCAGATTTAGGTAAAGTGTTACCGGACATATATTTATTTCATTTACCCATATGGAAAGTTCTGAGTGCATAAATGTGTGATGATGTAATTTGTAGTCTCAGAGTTGTCCATTTTTTAGAGGATGTCTCACATTCTTACCTGCTTTTAATAGAATCAGGCATTAAAACTTAAGCTAAACATCTCCTTTGGAGAAGCTTACAGAAGTCATTATAAAGCAATTAGCAATGCGACTTCATGCCAAAGAGATAATTCCCTCATAATACACACTGCATTCCTTCACCCTATCCATAATCCACTGAGTGTTACAGTTGATCTCATACTTCCAAGTAGCCAAGATAAACTCATGCTCTCTTTCTTCCATACCTCCTCTTTCTTTCTCTCTTTTATAGTGTACACATGGACTACAAAGAATGGAAAACTGATTTAAAATATTTACTCTGTACATCTTTTTCCTTTCTCTTTTACCCTTTCATCATGACAATTTTATATGTTTTCTTCTTTACATGCTTTAATTTATTCTAAGACCTGCACACTACTTTTCCACATCACTTTGGCATCATAGCAATTTTTATGCTCCTTATTACCCATTTTTTATCTATTGTTATATACATTGATCTGATGAATAGGACTTTTTATATATATATTTTTTTAATAACAGTAGTTCTTATTTAAATGTTTAGTGTAGCAAAGCATAATCCAGCTGCTGAGACTTACCTCTCCACCACATTTTCTCCACTCCAGCAGGTGAGGTCATCACGCACAATCTGTCCCTCACACAGCATCTCTGGCAGTGCTGAAAAAAATGCCTTGTATCTCGCGATATATTTAATGAAGTCCCTAAAGGAGACCCATAAACACAGAAAATAAAACTTAACTTAACTTTAAATAGGATATTGCATTTAAAACAGTTTAAAATGCCAGTTAATAATTATTTATCCATGGTATATTTTTGAATACACAGTGGATTTTAGTTTCATCTTTACAGTGGCTTAAATGCAAATAGATTCATTTAGCACAAAGCATAACATATGCCTTTATGATGATTCATTTTTTCATCTATATACACATCACTGACTCTCACACACCAAAGGCTAAGTGAGTTATATACATTATTAACCAAGTTATTTAATTTATTTATAATGTGTATAATGTTTATTCATACTCAAATGAGAAGCTGGGATATCAGTGACATTTTTTAAACACCGCAGTGGAATGATATTTATTTTTATTATAACTAAGTATTACCATTTAATGGTGATGTTATGAATAATTTTTAAAAATAAAGTGTTATTCAACATATTAATTATATTAATGACAAATAAAGTATAACCCATTTACAGTTGTTATCTTGGATTTTAGAAAATCAGAAAGATATGTTAAAGCACATGCTGAATAAAAGATAAGTCATCAAGGGGACATTCAAAGTGAATAGTCACCGCAAATATCTTAATAAATTATAAACATTACCATAAATAGTCAAAATCCCAAACTTTTCGCAAGTTGACTTATTTAACACAATGATAGGTGCATGCAATAGAGTACTTAATTTATTAATTAATAAAAGCTATGTTTTTCAATCAATAAAGTTATGTCTGTGTGTGCATGTGCATGTGCGTGTGTGTGTGTGTATGCACATGCACGCTTACCCAGCAGTATGTTTAAGACTTCCATCTTTAGTGTTCTTGGAGCCTTTTATTGGGAGTGACCAGGGGTGAATCAAACCCCTACACAATATTATGGATCAATCCAAGTGAGGGTGAATCAAGCAGGAACAAGGATTTTTTTTTTTTTGGGGGGGGGGACAAAATGCACAAAAGGGGAAAAAAATGTCACAATGGAGAAAATAAAATGCAAACATGCACATGCAAACTCAAATCTAAAATGACAAACGATACAGGGAAAATTAGCAGGCATCAGACAGAAAAAAAGTTTTGAGGCTAGTTTTTAATTTATTTCTAAGGTATATTAAAGTGCAATTATATTTATTTTTAATTGCATCAAGTTTAGGTAAAAATGTAATAACATTTATCCAATCGATGTCTGGATATTTTTTTCTAATATGTTTTTTGAGGATAAAGTTATGTTACAACAAATCATTAATAATTTTTTTTAACAATAAACAGACAAAATAAATAAATATTAAACATCATTTCTATTTACTTTTCTTAAAACTTGTGTGTAAATTGGCAGATAAAAAAAAAACAAAAAAAACATGACATTAGAGATCAACGCTTCGATTTTATGCAAGCGCATGTTTTTAAGTTTATTTTTAAACATTAATGAGCAATGAGCGCTGATGAGCAAATTTTTTAAGCGTGTAAGATTTATATAAACACATCAAATGTAGGTCTTTTTTGGATTGCTGATATCATAGATGATCAAAAAAATATGCTATTAGTAGTAAAACAGCCTTTCTTTTGCCTTCGTCTTTTCCATGTACTTTCATAATTATTACTTCACATTATTTCTGGTAACTGGACCTTAAATCATTTTTTATATACATTTTTTTTGTTTTTTAATTAGATTGTTTTTAGAAACATTTAAAACTGTCTTTAAATGCATTTGCATGTTATTTGTCTCTGTTTTGGCTGATACATTTCCATCTACTCCAAACAATTATTGCACGACAACAGACATGACACTGTTCACCCATTCAGAAATGCCTCATGGGATACTTGTCTTGTAATTTCTTTATCGCAGCCTTGACTGTTTTCTGGCTAGTGCTCAGAGGGACAAAAATGCAGACAGGAAGTTCCTTTTTTTATCTTCCAATGACACATTCATTCGGCCCTTCGAAGCGCCTGTGTGCCAACTACAACACTTTGCCTGCCAGACTGGTGCAGTATGAATCTGGGGCACTGGCATGCTAGCACAGTGCACTACTGTGTATATGCGAGCTGTTTAAAAAATACCAAACACCCTGGTAAAACAGTTATATGGCATTTATTTTAAGGCCACTTTTACTAAAGGAGACTGGTTGTCTGTGTGTGACTAAGCAGTGGGAAACATTTATTCACTGAGTGACACCGGCATGTGTCCCCAGATTCTATTCCAGGGAGCAAAGCACGGCGGCTGACCTTTCATAGAGAATGCAGTCAACTACTTGCGAGAATAAAGGATAACCCGAGATTAAACAAAGCATATTATAATGTTAAGTAACTGACAGGCAAACACAAAATAACCTAAACATAATTAATAAAAGACTTCAGGCTTTTGGGTGTGTGACTTTTGGTCGGGTCATGTACTAGCAATGTTACCTGACAATAAAACCAAATATAATGCCATATTTAATTCAATGTAATTGAAAAAAAACTATTTAGGGAGCCTATTGGTTACCACAAAGTAAATGTTTTGTTTTTTGAGACATACTGGTAATAAACTATTGCTATATAGTTTAAACACTTTATTAAAAATTAAAGACACTAAAACAAAAAAGTTATGCAACTTTGGACAAAAATATTGTATTGATGTTTTTTTTTTATAGCAGTACCATGGCATATACATCCCATGAACACAGCTAATAAAATGAATACTTTTGGCCAAACACATAACACTCTAGCAGATTAATACCCCGTTATCCCTTTGTGCATTATGTATATGTTTTTTATAATAATTGCTAATTTGTGTGAAAAGCTGCTCAGGGACCATCTTCACCACCATCAATTATGTTATAAAGTTAATGTACACGTTTCTTTTAAATGTTATTAATAATCCAAATGTCTTAGTCAAGATAAAACTTTTTACAACATCATGTTAAATGATAATTAGATAATGAAATTCAAATGAGAACATTGATCCTAACATTTAAAACCCAATAAATGTAGTACGCAGGTTTAAAGAGTGTTTTCTGTTTTACTGTATTATAAAGTTTGGGGCTTTCTTTTGAAGATATTTAACAGATTTCCAACACACACAATGACACTATATGGCTTAACATTGTTTCGTTTCTGTTAAATAATACTTGTTCAACTCCAAAAAGGAAATCATTAATGAACAAGATGGAATTAGACTGACTAACCTGTGTAATTCAGTTAATTTTCCCAGCTGCTTCATGTCAGTGGACTGATTGATTGTGGGTTTGGGGCCATCTGTTGCTGTATTCATCTTGATACTGGTGGGCTGCACAGTGTAGCCCTCTGTTGTAGTCTGGCCACACACTTTGTCCACCTTTGAAAGATTAGAGAAACCAAATGATTTTGGACTGGGTCAGGTGCAGAATTATAAAACAGACTAAGTTCTTAATACACTATGTATACACATTATTGTAAAATTAATTCATATATTTAAAATTACCCAAAAGCACTTATATTTATGACTGTACATTATTCCCTTTAAGCTGTTAAAAAGGAAAGATATTAGACAGTACAATATTTAATATTTTAAAATATATATCTTCATACTTGAGGCATAAATTATGAAGCCTAGAGTATTAACACTGGAAATATTTTTTTTCAAAGAGGTCAGATGAGTACATTTCTAAGCATCAACTTTGGGCAAAGGAAAAATGAGTCAAAACTATTTGCTAAATATTTTGCTTTGTGCTTTAAACGTTAGAATAAATGAGGAGTTCGAAATTTAGCAAAAAATATAAAAACTGTAATACTGAGACCTACGTCATTCACTTACTCGTTGCTACAACAAACCTTTCAGACATTTTTCTTGGCCCTCTTGAATGTGAAGAACAATATCACAAAAACATTATAGTTAGCTGTAATATACTGAGGGTGGGTGTACAAGATGTATGCAGAATGCATTATAAAGCATTTTGAATTTATTATAAAGCTCAATAAATGCATTTATGGTGCATTATAAGTACAGTAATTGTTATTAGAACTCAGTCATTTGAATTCAACATTTATGTAACTATGACTTTTTTTGCTAAATTAATGATAAATATGATTTCCTCATTTTTTCCATTAACACACAAACAGTAATCATCTTAATCTTTGCCCTGGAACCAGAGGACAATTTACATTTAGCAGATGCTTTTATCCAAAGGGACTTAAAAATGAGAGAACAGATACAATTAATCTCATCCTTTCAAAGACCTATATAAAAGTTAACACACTAATCAGAAATCAATACTGTCTCATCTAACTAAAAGCCCCTGGGCTCATAAATACACTCAGACTTTCAGTCAGTGTTCACTTATACAAATACTCATCAACTAAGATCATTTAGATGAGCTCACTGAGACTGAGGCATCTAATGACAGGATAGACAGAAACATCTAGTTTAACATCACAGGACATAAGTGGAAGATACTTATAAAGATTTGTTTAATTAAAACGATGCATAAATATGAAATTAAATAAAATAATAAACAAAAAAAAAAGTTATTAGTACCACCAAGTTTAGTTGCTAATGGCTGAAAAACTGAATTTCAAAACTACTGCATTTAAAATGAGCATTTATTATGTGAATTTGTACATGCTAAAAGATCTTAAATAAACAGTATATTGCACTGACTACAGTTGGAGATGATGGAAAATTCTTTAATTTTATTAGTCATGCTAATTATATAGTAGCAACTCATGGTTGCAAAAATATGCAAGGATAAATGCATTAGAAAAATGATGGAGGAAGCCTGATGAGAGGCACGATTTATGAGCCTCTGACACACTGTTATTAGTATTTAGTTCAAATTTTAACAGTTGTCATGTGTCTTTTATAAGCAAATATGTTCATGTATAAAATACTGTTCTCTTTGTACCTCATGTGCCTTATAATTTACTTTACTATATATTAGGTAAAATAAATTTGGGCCTTATTAGGGAGAAATCAAATAACAGAACTATAACTTTAATAAAACTGATCTTCTCCATTCTTCTTTGTAAACATTTTAGATTTTGCTTAATGTAATGTTCTCCTCAGCATGCAGAGACCTTTGTGATTATGACACTACAAAAAAAGTAAAAAGTCAAATTGCATGCCTCACTGATTTGATTTGCATTTTAGTAGAGAATGATTTCATATTGTTATGACAGGAGGCAATTAAAACTCCAATTAATCCTCACCACCCAGCGCATAAAAGTTGAACTTCACAGAATATGTATACAGTTCCTGATGCATTTATGATGTGTGTAAAAATGCTTTGTGTGCCAGTCAAAGTTCTTGTAATGCAAAATTATTGAGTGCTAAAAAATGAGGAATAAATGTTCAGTGCACTACATGTTTCAAAACTCAATCTTGAACTCTGTGGCCCCATGTGAACTACTGCTTTATGACTAATGTGTTATTGCTTCTACATTTTTTCACTTCATAATTTTAGTATTTCAAGTCAACTAGGTGGCTGAGAAACTCAAATATGAAAAAATTGGAATAGCTGTTCCTCAGTCATCATGTTTTGGTACAAGTAATTCTCCTACCTGTCATTATAGATTACAGTATATATCTTCATTTTCAATTTTTAAAACAAGACTTCCTGGAGGAATTTACAATTTGCTAATCTTTACTTCATTATCACTTTAATCTTTATTTAAAAGAAAAACAAGGCAAAGGATAAATAAAGCTTTTCAGGGTTTTTTAATAGTATTCTAAACAAATCAATCTATATTAAATGTGGCATGTTAAGTACTGGGTTGTATATATAGATGCAATTATTGGTGACAACATTTGAGATGTTTTTTAATCTCTTAGCACAAAGAAACTAATGTCCAGTTTACCAAAAACAAGCTAAAACCTAGTATCATCTGATTATTTAACATTTTCACTCATTATCATCTCCTTAACTATTTTAGAAGAGTCTGAATCCAGAAAATCTACAGGTGTTTATTGATATAATACATTCATTGGACCTTTTATATAAAACTAATACCCCAAGGTTTAACTTGGACGTAATGCAAAAACGTAATGCAAATTTAAACCATTTAAACATATGTATGATATTTAGAAGAAGTGTTGCATACTTCTGTTATATACCATAAAAACTTCCATATCAACTGCATTAAGTCTCTGATTATGCAAGAAAGCCCAATGACACATGGCCTTATAAATATATTTAATATATTCACAAAGTCTCAAAACAAAATACAGCAGAGTTTTACAATTTTTCCTGCAATCAGCATGGGCTCAAAAGTTATATTCAGAAAGTAGTTAGGCCAAATGGTTAAGATGCCCTAGAAGTAATAGCTATATAGGCAAAACATTCATCCCTCAATATTTTTAGCTCCACACAGTTTATTGATATGGCTTCCATTATAAATATTTTCATTGCATCAGTTTACCAAGACACCCTTGTTTCTTTTTAAATAAACCCTGTATGCATCAGTTTTAAACACACAACCATGTGCATTTGCAAGTGCTTTGATCAACAGTATGCATGTAAAAGTCAATATTTGCTACATTAAACACTGGAAACGAGTATTAATGCTATTTTATTTATGCAACTGAATGTAAGTGACTAAACAAACTAGCATTGCGAACTTTACTTGCACTCACATGGGATGAAACTCAAATATTCATAATAATATAATCTCTAAGAATGTACAAAAACAAAACTCTATTCACTGTATGAATAAGACTAAGTATGAGACATTTTCCAACAACCTTAAAAAAGAAGAACAAGGCCTGAACAGTCATAAGACTCAAACACTATTGAGCTTTTTTTTTGGGATAAACTGGACAGAAGAGTGAAAGTAACACCCCACACATGCAGCACATTTGTGGAAACCTCTGCAACAATGTTGGGAAGAACTTTCTAAACAACAGCTAAATTCCATTTCAGAAAGAAGGCCTTTACTGTGTTCCTATTTTGAAGTCTACATTTGAGCAAAATTGTCCGTTTTTCATTCAGTTAAATTGGTTATTTGTTCTGTACTCTTATTTGGTATGCTGGATTGTGTAAATGTCAATAAAAATATAAAGGTCTTTGGTTGTTCTAAAACTTTTGGCCTGTAGAGTATCCATGATTTTGGGCAGAGCTTACATTAGTTTTGGCTCATGTTTGACCATTAATAAAAATAAAGAGAACCAAATATATCAACATTATGGACGTAAAATATGTTTGGTTACTTTAAACCAACTGCACTCTCATATCTTAAAAATAATAACATGTTTGATGGGATTGATAACGAGTACTCAAATAATTCATTTAGCTAAAATGTACTTTTTAAAATGTTCTAGTACAATCTTCTGGAAACATTATCAAATGCAAGGTTTTGTCTTTTCTCTGAATTTAAATTTAAAAATGTAAGATGCTGTGATTCTCACTGTGAATCTGACAAGCAGAACTGACAAGGAGTATCTATGCTGTCGGTTATGATTTGCTCACGGTTCGGTATTAAACTGAGAATTCCAAGCAGGTAAATGAGGAAGAACAAAAAGGGATTTAATGAATATGTAACACACCGGCATGACTGCAACTGTTAAGATCCAGTGGAACACAAGGAAGATTTCACAACACACAAAAGAAACAAAAGACAGACAGGCACAGGTGATTTAAACCAAATATGACTAATGAACCAATTAAACCATACTAGGACTAATGAAGAACTAAAGAACAAATTAACTCAAATATTAGCATAGCGATTAGCACGTCTGGCTCACAGCACTGGGCATCCAAGTTCAATTCCAATCTGAGTGAAGTTTCCATGTTTTCCATGTGGGTTTTCTCCAGGTTTTTCGGAGGTAAATTGGGTGCTCTAAATTGCCCGTATATAGTGTGTGTGTGTGTGTGTGTGTGTGAGAGTGTGTGTGTCTGTGTTAGTAAGCGTGCCCATTGATGGATTGGCGGCCTGTCCTGGGTGTATCTGCCCAGTGCCTGGAACATTCTTCACTGGATGGGCATGGGGAACACCTCTGTGACCCCAGTAAAGGATTAAAAAGAAGACGATGAGATGTGATGAAATGAAGCAATTACTCCAACAACCCTAAAAAACTGTCAAGTCAGGGGTTAATTCCTGACATCACCATTTTTTTTTTTTTTTTGCTGTATAAGTATATTTTAAATATAACCTCAGATGTTTATATGGCAATCATAATGAAATAGCCTAAAAAGTTAAAAAGCATATATGTTGTTGCATTTTTCTTTTATATTATCCTAATTTTGGTAAATAACTGTTACAATATTGAATTTTATATCCACAGAGATTTGAGAAAACTTTCAAATAAAAAGGGAGCTTCATGCAAGATATATATTTAAAACTGTATTACATTTTTTAAATTTAATACAATAATATTTTAAAAATTTAAAACATCTGGAAGCAACAATGAGAAGCATGGCAGACATTTGGAAAAGGTTTACTAACTCCAACTTCCAAAAGATGCGCATGCCAGAGAATTCAGAAAATGGCTTTACTGACAGCTTGATGGATGAGATCAAACATCACTAAAGAACATTCCATTCAACACTTTATGCAGTCTTAAAAGTGTATTTGGTTTATCATATGTCTGTTCGTGTGTGCACCTGTCACTAAAGAGCTGTTTCCTTTCTATAAAATATTCAAGAGGTAGAAAGTTTTTTTTACAAAAATATTAAAGACCAGAATGTGTTGTGGTATGGCATGCTGAAAAATGTCAGAATGCCAAACCCAACCAGACAAGACCAAAAACCACAAGAAACAAATACTAGTTTGAAAACAATATATAAATAAACAATAAAAAAAATTCAGGAGATGATTCCTTACTTATTTCTGTTCATATATTCACAAAAAACTCCTTAAAACTCTTAGTGATGACTAAAAACTTAACATTACATAAACTAATATAATTGAACTTGTTAATTTGTGAAAATTATTATTCATGTGCTAATTAATGTGGTTATTAATAAAGGTCAAATTCATTTCATAAAGAATGATCACTTAATTGTTTTTTCATACTGACTTTGCTATAAATAAAACACACTTCTATCAAAACTACATTTGTTCACTAATTTTAAAAATTAAAGTCAGAATAGTTTGTAGCCCCATATGCTCTAATGATTCTTGGGTTATTCTCTTATTTACCACTAGAGGGTGCAACGCCGCTCAATGCTGGACAAACCCTTAATTTCATGATAAATTAGTGTACTAAAACCAAAAGGACATACTAGGTTAAGCATGCTAAGCTAGTCAGGACAACTTCATTTAAAATGTAATGTCCTTGTCTGAGTGTCTTACAACGTTTGTCTATATAGTGTGATGATGATGATGATGATGATGATGATGATGATGATGATGATGATGATGATGATGATGATAATAATACCAATTAAGAAAGTGTTTTTTTTTATTATTTAAGCTAGTAAGAATATTTCAAGTAAACACAATCATTTGTCATAATTAATTACCCTTATGAAAATAATCTCACAATAAACTCAAGGCATAAAGCATATAAATATTGTCTCTGAAATCATGGTACGAGCACTGGAATTATAGTATGTACTGTGTTGACGGCGTGTGATTATATTGGGTACAGCTTTGTTGCTGAGGATTTTACACACCTCATAGCTACAGCTGGGTGGACAATAGTCCTCCAACCAAAAATACCCAGCCAACAGCAAGTGATGACACTCAGCAAATGATACTTATGAAGAGCAAAAGAAGGATTAACACAAACTGTCCATAAAAATATCTATAGCATTAATATGTATAGCAAAAAAATGTTTCTAGTAAAAATTTGCCTTTTAAATTAAACGCAAAGCACACGAATAGCCAGAGATTGAAATTAATCAAGACTTAAATACAAAAAAATAAAGCTTTTAAAAATAGAGAATAAGATTCTTTAGCAAACATGATGTTAAAACTAAAGAGAACTAGAAAATGGTAACAAATGCGTCTATGCAACCCTATAATTACAGACAAGATATATGCTCACTTGCGAGAGATGCTCACTTTTGACTGTGGGAGGAAACCAGAAAACCCGGAGGAAACCCATGCGGACACGGGGAATACATGTAAACTCCACCGAGATTGGGATTTGAACCTAGATTTCCAGCACTAAGAGGTGAATGTGCTAACCTTTAAGCCACCGGGCCTCATCGTTTATATTATTATAATATATTATTCCATACATGGTTGATAGGTAACATCAATGAAAACAGAATACATTAAACTTTGACCAGCTCATTTTTAATGTCTGAAAATGCTAAGAAAATACAGTGACCTAAAATATTTCCTGATTGAATATAAGCAAATAAAATTGAGCTTGTAAAAGCATAATGCCATATGACCTTTCTGTGTTTTCTTGACTCTTTATGTGCCCCAATTTATCTTCTGGTGGAATCTGAGCTCAGCACTGCCTAAAACTTAAACCACAATTCTCTCTTTTCTCACTGGGAGTGACCTGCTCATCTCACTGCCCTGATCACTGGCATTTTTCATTGCACTGTGGGGGTATTGAGTTGCTTTGTGCTAGAGTTGTCTAAAAAGCATGTTTATTTATGTAGGGATTGGCAAGAGAAGCATCCCAGCTCTTTGAATGCCTTTAGGCCCCTCAGCATAGTGAATGGTGTGTATTAGGATCAAGCTTTGTCCACTACTGGTTTATATTCTTCGCACTCCACTTTCCCCCGATCCGTGGCCCTCCACAGCATCCCTCTGTTTATCTTATAAATTTTCCTCTTAGTTTTTTGTAAGTAAATGTGACAGTAGATTTACTGCCATAATAAGAAAGTTCGGACTGCACATGGATTTCCACATGGGCCAATTATTCATTGGCTCTTTAAATACAAATTTACTATTCTGAAATCTCAGTTTGTAGTTGTAACAGCTACCACTCTGCTGGAAAGGCTTTTTACAAAGATTTTGTAATGTGTCTGCGCCCATATATGCAGAAAAAAAAAAAAAAAGAATTAGGGTTAGACACCAATGTTGGATGACCTGGCTCACAATCTCAGTTCTAGATCATCCCAAAAGTGTGATGGTCAAATAATTACTTTCTTTAAGTACTGGGGCATTCATATATTCATATACAGTTAATAACTGTATTCATATACAGTTAGAATAAAATGCATGGGAAGTTGTTTAAGTTTATACAGATATAAGTTTATATAGCAACGGCACACAAAAGGTTTGTTCTAATACTAAAATTGTGTACTTGAGTGGTATGTCCCAATACTTTTGCCCATATAATGCAACCTAAAAAAATTATTTGTGATTTATTTAAAAAAAATGGTATTTGTTCTAGGTCATAGTTGAACATCAGTGGTCTCAGGCATGTTGTTGCAGAAAGCACACTGATATTACATTAAAGATTCATTCCTTTGTGTGGAAAAAAAAAAAAACACAACCACAAAAATTTTAAACAGGCTTTTTGTCTTGAGTGTTTTCTACTTTGCGAACAGCAATGTTTGTATAAGTAAACTAAGGTAATTGTACTTAAGCTTGCCAGGAAATTCATTTCGACACCATAACACATTTGGTCCTTAATAGCATGTGGTTCTTTTGTTTCTCTTAGACTGACAATTCCAAACATTAATATCTAACAACTTACAAATTTGCAGAACAATTATTGTTTTTCTTTATTGTCTTCAGTGTTATTTCTAAAACTATAAATAATGAATTAGCTTACTCTGTACCAGGCTTACTGCAGTAGTTAAATATACAATCTTGGGACTGTTAAGTGCTAGAGGGGACAGCACATCAAAACAAGAATATTGGTTGCATTACTTAGAGGGTTTTTAAGAAGATCATCAACAGGTCAAAATAAGGTTTACTGAGCACCCAGTAAACTTCATAGAGGGCATTTATTTTTAACCAAATACATTTTATTGGTTAAATATGTTGTTGTTTAACGTTCTTTGGATACATAGCTTAAAAGAAGAATGTCCATATTATATCAATTTTACATCTCATGCTATATGGGATGCCTGTTCATATACATTTACTTAATTAATATACATATATTTTTAATAATGTATTATTTAACAGTTAAATCTTGTTAATCAGCATCTTGTTAATCAGCATCTTGTTAATCAGCAAATACATCTGATATAATCATACTAAAAATCATACTGTTAAATGTATCGAGGATTTTTTTCTTTTTTTTCTTATAGAAATTACTTAATATAATTGATAACAATAAGTATATATATATATATATATATATATATATATATATATATATATATATATATATATATATACACACATTATATATATATATATATATATATATATATATATATATATATATATATATATATATATATATATACATATATATATATACACACACACACACACACACTATTACAGACCAGCATGCAGAGATTCAATAAAACAAAGATAAAAGCAGTAATGAAGAATTATGAGATTATTATAGATTGAGAGATTATGACAAAAACAGGGCACTGGAAAATAGTACAATATGTGATCCTTTACAGAAAAGCCAAAAGAAACAACCTTGCATTCTAATAAAGGTGACATCCTGCTGCCCTCATTTAAGTATAATTTTAATCAATCCGTACAATATAATGTTATGCAATTCATACAATCCGTGTTTGTACTCAAGTTACACTGAAATCTGCACACATTTGTGCTCACATTACACAGAAAGCATTGGCTATGCTGCATTGCTTTCTATAGCGGTGGTGAAAGTCTGATTTCTGTAATGATACATGACAGATTGATTTATGTAAATGTGTCCAATGTGACTGGTGTCGAATGGCAACTGAAGTAAACCTCCTTGCATTCCTATTCACACTTGTCCTTGTGTCTCTTAAAGATGAGGACCAGACCTGCCTTCATTACTCAAATTTTTTTCTTAAATAAAAGAGCAGCAACATAGGCATTCTTTTCAGCTCACAGCTGAAGTCACAAGTATACCTCATAAAGCATGCAGGTATGCAGAAAAAGCCCCCGTTCATGAACGTGTGAAATCTGGAACCCCTATCCAGCAAGTGTGGAAGCTATTACACCCTGTCCAACTGTGTATGGAGCAACACCATCAACACACACAGCCATCTTGAGCCTGCACACCAGGGGGGAGAGAATGCCAACCACAACCCTTTTGGGAAAACATCACAGAGAAACTGAACACCAACATCAATCCGTTAATTCCTTTCGCTCACACTCACACACAGTCTTTTCAAAAGACAAAATTGTAACTTTCAAAAACTGTTTTCTTAACTATAAGTTTTTATTAGAAATAGTAGGTAGTACATACCTTACTTAAAATTATTTAGTTAAATATTAGCATTTATTTCATTTTTTTAATTGGCATTATGAATACACAACAATCAGGGTGCTGGTTACATTGTTTGTTTGTGAATTAAATAGTCAAATGTCAAATACTGTCCTTAAAGAATACCTAAACGGCCTAAAAAAATAATAGACTATATTGTCCTGGCAAAAACAAAAATGTAAAAATCTGTAAAAGCATCATCATGCTTGCAAGTTGGAAAAATATGTCCAGTTCCAGTGGTTTTACCAATGGTCAAATGGACTAAAAACATGACTCACACACAAAAATATGTTTGTAAATGTTTTCCAATTTACCCAAAAATATGCTTGTAAACATTATAACTTACTTAATTAGGTATAACTTGTTTTTACAAGCAAGGTCTTTTTGTTTAGTTCGGTTTACCATATAAATGCACTTCGTAGTTATTTAAATGCAGACCATTTGGTCCTTAACATAGTTAATTTATTCTGTGTACTTGAAGCCACAACAGGACCACCACAGAGCAGATATAATGTGGATGGTGAATGATTCTCTGTATTGCTTTTGGCTTACACTTCACCGTCACTGTTGGACTAAGAATAGTCCACCAACCAAAAATGGCCAGCAACCAGTATTCTGTAGGCAGCACCTTGTAAGTACTGACAAAGGATTATAAAAAATACTAATCACAAATTGTGCAACAGATAAGCTACTTGATTAGTCATTGATTTGTACATTAAGTAAACACAGTGTATGAAACTCCAGCGGTACTTGTGTCTAATACATTCACACTAGTGCAACAGGCGAGTTGAACTGTCATACTGCCATTTTAGTGATGCAAATCATTCACTTAAAATAAATTGGGCTAAATTAACCAAATGGGACATGGGAAATCATTATACTACACCAACCCACATTTTAACCTTTATTCCTACATTAATAGTATTAGAGGAAGATCTATTTCATTCTGAGGTCATAAATGAAATCCAAAGTAACTTCTAAGCACCCAAAAATATTTCTCACTTTGGCTGATGTTAATGTCCATGAGTACACCATCATAACAACAATGGTGTGCAAGGCAAGGCTGAATGTTTTGGGGCCTGTGCAGCTTAGAATATGTTTTGGCCCAATATATCTTTTGTTTAGAAGCTTTGGTCCTCTCATGCATGTGAATGTGTTTGAGGCATTAGTAGCTTGTTGTGAACATGGTGCCAGAAAATGAGACTCATGGTTCCGGCCTCATTTGTGGCTTTGGATAGATTCTGGAGTTAATTTTCCCAAGCCTGCTAACAATTGCTAATCACATGAACGATTTTTACAATGAACAAAATACAGTTTTGTCTGTATATGTGTATTACAAAAGGGAGCTTAATAATTCACACTTTTACTAAGATTATTTCTAAAAATACACTCCAAAAGAAAAAAAATTGCCAAACCAAATCTTGCCAATAAAAGGTAGGAATGGTTCTAAAAACTACTCATTGCTGCTGTTAACTGTTAGGAAGAGCAATGTAAAAATAAACTTTTATTATGACTAATAGAACTTAAGAGTATAGTCTAGTAAGACATTGAATACATGTTTTGAACAACTTGTGGTACAATGATCAACCACACCTTTTGGGAGGTACAAAAAGCATTACAGCTCTTGAGGTAAAAAGTGCATTAAAGGATGGCCAAAGGATGTATGGCTTAGTACAAATGTGCATTTACTGCAGCTAGGGCTGACTTAATGAAGAACAGCAAAACCAGAGATATAACCAGAGAACCAGAAAACTAAACTTTAGCAGTGATTTTCTCATCTCTCATCTAGTGACTCCTTAATCCTATACTAGGGTCACAGAGGGTTTCTCTTGCTAATTCGGTCACTGGGAAGATGAACCTAGGACAGGGTGCTAATACATCCCTGGGCACACAGACACACTATATGGGGCAATTTAGCAAATTCACCTTGCATCCATGTTTTGGAATGTGGGAGAAAGCTGGAGAAAACCCAGGCTGACAAGGGGAGAACATGGAAACACCCAGATCAGGATTCAAACCTGATTCCCTAGTGCTGAGAGACTTCACCGGTTTGACAAATTAACAAATATCTGTTATGGCACATAACCCAGAAACTTAAGCAAGACCGACTTAAATTTAAAATAAAAAAGAAAGTAACCTGCATTTTTTCCCAGTTGCTCAGTCAGAAGCCCACAACTGAATTCATCTTAGCACATACCTAAAGTACTCTGTAAATGCCAGATTTAACTATGTTTCTATCCCAAAATGTCAAAGCAAACCACTTCATTTAACACAAAGGGATTTACCATCTATTGAATATGCTGCTGTGTTGCCTCAGTGTGATCTTAAGTGGTCCACTCATTTAAAACCCCAAGAAGACATGCATGAGGACTTTTCGTGTAATGGCATGCTGGTAGTGGAAGCTCTATAATGGCATAGACACAGTCTAGTCACTTGCATTTGAAATATCAAAGAAAAATCTACTATTCATCTAGCACAGTGACGATTACTTGTTTTACATCATTTAATTTTGCTAAAAAGAAATGAAGATAAAATAAGGGTTGTATGTTGTTTTAATTCTCTTGTAGAGCTTACAAATTTCTGTCATAGTCTCAGTTTCTGTCTGTTCAATTAACCTTAGACTTCTATTAAGAAACTCCTCATCCACTGCATCTAATATCTATCAAAATAGGACTTTAATGCAAATTACTGTAGAGCCTATTTTCTTGGTTTAAAATGAATTTAAAAATCAATTACACAGATTCCTAAAATGTATATTTGTGTAATCCAAAATAAAAATAAATAAACATGGATTCCATGAACATTTGTAATTAATGATTTAAAAATGTAACCAATACTGTAGCTTTTCACAGTTTACTATAAGTAAGCCCTATATAAATAATTGCAAGCTGTGCCAACATGGGGCCAACCATGCACTACTCACCGTTGCGCTGACTCTTGCTCCATTGAGTTGCGCATGTAGTATGGCCTCGTTGACATGCCCTTTGACCCCAAGAAGTGCAAATTCCAGATTGTGCTGCCCAGCCACTATATGTGTGAGGTCCTCCACAATGGCTATATAGTGCCGCCAAGGCATATCAAGTTCTGTCACACTTGCCAGACAGCCACGCATTACATTGAGACATAACTCAGGACATGGACGTATGAGGGTCAAACCCTGGCAATGTGGACAGAAGACCATCTTCAGAAGTGCTTGAGAACACTCATTTGTCAGTGGTACTGCTTCAGTGCTGTTTATCACAACCTCCCCAATGGAAAATGCCTGCGTCAGTGCCCTGGCTGCCTTCAAAGCACCTGCTAACTCCTCAGCCATGGCTTGGACATGAGGACCAAACGGGTTCACATCCTGACGGGTAGCACGCAGACATTCAGAGAGTTCACTTTCCTCGGTAATGCCTGGGTTGATGATACGAGTGTGAATGAGTGGGAAGAGATTGTCATAGAAACGGTAAACAATGGCCTCCACTGAAACATTGGAGCTGTTCTTGATGAAGCTATTGAGATCAGTGAACAGAGATGTGACGTGAGGAGCGATGGGAGATGACAGAGAAGGATAGGTGCTCTCGAAAAGATGATTCAAATGGTTTTGGGAGAAGGATAATAAAAACATGTATGCCTCTGCAGAAAGAAAGAAAAAGAGAGAAATAGTATTAGCATTTTTATAATTTATATTTAAAAAATTAAATAAAAAGGTGAATATTTTGACATTGTATTTATTTTTTATTAGATTGTCCTTGTTTTTATCATCATGTTTTCATACCAGTCAACTTTTACTGGTAATAATATAACTAGTTAACAACAGATCTAACAGTTTAACCTTTCTAGTTACATTCTTACTTAAAGAAAAGGGAAAATAATTGATTTATATTCTATGCAATTTAATACACCAGTGTAAATACCAACAAGATTTTACAGACAGCTGTGTCTTGTTATCCTATTTGAATTGAACTTATTAGGAACTTGATATTTACCAATGTTTAACAGTATGAACTGTTTTAATTTTTGTTTGTGTGTGGGGGGTGGTGATTGGCCATGCAAATGTTGACTTATATTAATATTACCAATAGATTTCTGATGTCTTTTCCTAGAAATACTGGTATGTGCAAGTCCGAAATAGTTTATCCTACTTAATGTGTATTGTATTTGGTAAGTTTAATGGCAGAGATTTTTAAATTAGAGGTAATTAACGAGATGACCTGGCTTCATCTGATGAAATCGGGCACCCTTTATAAGCTGTTATACATCATGACACAGAAAAAGAAATTAAATGGAACGACAGGACCATTTGGCAAGCTACATCAGCCCCTATTTGAGTTTTAATGTATATTAAAAGCAAGGTGTAAATAAAGTCTGTTCCCGTTCATGAGAAATCTTGTCTCGTCATCATTTGTATACCCCCTGTTATAGTGATGCTTCACTTTCTTACTTTCAGGCAAGCTTTGAATTTCATCCAAACAAATGCTGGAAAAATAGGGGATTTGTTTTTAAACTTCCTTCCAATTTAACCGTGAAATTAAATAATATTAACAAATAGAGAAATACAGTTCCAAAGTCTTCAGTGATTTACATTTTTTCCTACTCTGACTTTCTTACTGAAGTTAAACCTCTTTTATGACCCTACCTCATTTTTATGCTGATGATACTCAAACTCTCGGTATACTTTGATATTTTATCCTGAATATCAACTTCTGTGTTTGATGTTTTACCCAGCAAGACTGAACAGCTACAGGTTTTTACTTTTCAAACATGCTCTGATGTCGAAACACACATACACACACACAAACACACACACACACCAAACATGAACAAACTGGATAAATCATAAATACACACCCAGATTTGTTTTTGCTTGTGACATGGTTTATGTGACCTGTCTGCTCATCTGTGTCTATGACCACACACAAACACACACACTTTAAGAGAGGATCTCTCTAAGGCCACTGATGTCAGAATAAAGGCATGTTAGCAGATGGAGAAACAGCAGCAACTGCTGTGAAATTGATACCACCAACTTTAGGACGACCAACCAAAACACACATATATTGTAAATATACAATATTATAATAGAAAGCTATATACTATATAATGATATTATAAATTTGTAACTTTGTAAAAATAGAATTTTTTTTTATCAATATTTAAAAAGGACTAAATAATAATAACATTTAAGAGTTTCACAGGTACCTGGGGCACCTGTCCCTCATTTAATGGACTCATTGTCTTTGTTGGGTGATTGGTTTGTTTTTTTGCACGTGATTGGATGTTTTTGTATTGAGTTTCCGTATTCCCTCTCCCCCGTGCACGTCTTTGTTTGTGGTTATAATCCCGGTGTCAGTTCGTTTGTTTCGTTTCCCTCTTTCTGTTGGTGTCCCTACACCATTTTTAATAATAAATCCTGTTTTGTTTTTATGCCCGGTATCTTTGAACTCTCCTTCTGCGCTCAACCACGGTGCGGCGCTAAGCATTTATCTCCGCGCAGGTTGTATCCGTGGGAGTGTTTTATCCAGCGAACCGGCGTACGCAATCTTCTCCGCATAGCCGTTCCTAGGAAATGCTCATCAGGGCAAGACGGGGTACGCATTTCCTCCTGCGTAGCCGATTCCCGGGGAAGAACGAGCATTGCTAACAAAGAGCCTTTGGGTTTTTTTTGTTTTTTTGGAGCATTGCACAGGTAATTCATTATATGACATGCATATAGAATATAACAATGAGCTAATATGACATTTAGCTTTTGCGATCCAAAACAATTTAAAGGGATTTTATTTATTTATAACCAATAAATATTCAACACTGACTGAATAGTCCAATACTAAAAAAAAAAAATGCGGAATTTTAAATTGTATACATATAAGTTTGTCAGAACAACACTGACCATGATATTTGCAAATGATATAATGAATAAATATATACTTATATATGTAATGTGTGAAGATTATATATTATTTTACCTGGTAAAATACACAAAAGCCAATATTATCAGTGCTTAAGTAAGTCAAGATAATTTATTTTCTCTGTGTCTGTTAAATATTTGCCATTAAATCAGAACTGGCCTGCTAAGGGATACAGAGGGCCAAGATGTAACTAGGATTTACTACCTTATAGTGAAAGTAGTGAAAGGCTGTGTGGTCTCCTAAGAGGCTTTTACAAATAGCTAATTTTCTTAATTACCAAAGATATTTTTTTAGATGCACACAATTTGTTGTTGCTCCCATAAGCAATAGATAGATTTGTAAATTACTTAAATTAAATCACATACTGTACATATAGATACACATATACACACACACACATATATATATATATATATATATGGGCAGCACAGTGGCATAATGGTTAGCACGTTTGCCTCTCAGCACTAGGGATTCCCAGTTCGAATCCCCATCTGGGTGGAGTTTCCATGTTCTCCCCGTGTCTGCGTGGGTTTTCTCTGGGTTCTCCAGTTTCCTTCCACAGTCCAAAAACATGGATCAAGTCAATTGAGTTCTCTAAATTGCCCCATATAGAGTGTGTATGCGTAAGTGTCTGTGTGAGTAAGTGTGTGCCCAGCGATGGATTGGCGTCCTGTCCTGGGTGTACCTGCCCAGTGCCCGAAACGTTCTCCCCTGGATGGGCATGGGGAACCCCACCGCGACCCTAATAGAGGATAAAGCAGAAGATAATGAATGAAATATATATATATATATATATATATATACACACATACATACACACACACACTCACATACATACACGCACACACACACACACACAAAGAGAGAGAGAGACGTACGGTGGTGTTGAAAGTATACAAACTATGGTGTAATGAATAAAAAGAACTGTTTACAACTTTCATAAAAACAAGGATGTCAATCATTCTGCCTAAAAGGTTGTGGACAATAAAGTACACTGCAGCCAAATATAACACTCTGACTAGTGTCTGAAAGTACAATTTGTCATTTCTTAGCATGAATTGGCTATAACAAAAGTTAATCAGTTCAAGTACTGTGTAAGGAAAAAAGAAAGGGAAGATATCAGTGGTCAAAAGAGCACAAAACTTAGACTGCAAGAGGATTGTTAGCAATGGCCTGATCAGATAAATATGTTTCTGTTGCCAAAACAAGCAGCCTGAATTGATTAAACAATGGTGGGGTGAATATTTTCGTGGCACACCTTTGGTCCTCTGCTATATGTAGCTGGACATTTGAACAACCTGGCTTACCAAAGCATTGTTACTGACATACATGAGCTTATACATAAGCTGTTTACCTACACAGAAAACACTTTAAACAGGACAAGTCACCTCAGGTAAACTTTGTGGTTTCATGCACTTTACTAGGACTGGCACACGCCCTGATGACATTGTTTTCATTATGCTTGTTTTCTCTTATTATGGCTTGTGGTTCTGAGTATCCCCAGAGCCCAACAGCATGCCATCCTATTAAATGTTGGTGCAGTCTTAAATACTGCATCATATTCACTCTGCTACAAAATCAATACAGATGAATCAATCTCCAACACGAGGCATGTCTTATTGATAGGAGTGGAAAATTATAAATGCCTGTGGCTTACCTTCCCCTCCACTTTATAAATAACTACTCAGCAACTTTCTGAGATTTGTCTACGTCATTGTAGAGTTTGCATGACTTTTGTGCTCTGGATGTTAGTAATTCTAAAAATACACAACAGAATCAGTACAATACGTCTATACTTGGCACTTCATCTGCTATTTTGCACGGACCCTCTTCATAGATGCAACATCCTTATTATAATCCTTTTCAGTTATACCGGCTGCCAGGCAGGGAACACATGGGGTGCACCTGTCTAAGACACAGAAACACTTCGCCCAGTGGTCGCCCATTACCCCTAAAAAAGCCTGTTAATCCTACCAGGGACTAGAGTTTCAGGCCTGTCACATGAATTCATATACCATACATGGCTGATGTTATTTGAATTAACTGTAATTTCTTGTGGTGGAAAAAAAACTACGAAAATCACAAAAATCAAGGGAGCTACATTGATATTAAGCAGACAGCTAATATTTACTTCCTGAACCAATTAAACCATATGGGTAGAATATAAATAACATACAAACCTATCATTGTTTTACTTTAATGAAATGCCTAATCTACTAAATATTTTATTCTATATGGCCTGGCCTTGCCACTGGTTGATTGAAATTACATACTGGTAAATAATTTATGAGCTAAAGCAGTAAACTAGAAGAGCTATTGCAAGTAAAAACTTTTTAGGGAATGGTTATTACTTCATGGTGTTGCATGTGCTGGACCAAATGCCATATAAAAAAAACCTGCTGCTTACTATATATGACCAGTCATGGTGAAGCTGAAAGGATAATTTGCATAAAATCCACCACAATCAATAAATCTGTTGAAATTTATGTGGTCAGAGAAGAGTGTAAAGCTCAATGAATATGTGCTATTCTGTTGTTTCGAGATAGTGTGCAATTCATGCTGAGCTAGGCTTCATTCTTTTTAAATATTTTTTTCTAAATTGCAATTCTACACTTGGAGAGACTCCTTTGATGCAATTTATTTATCTCCATTTCTTTCTTTTAAGAAGGTAGCACTGTGGAAACTGGTGGCCCCATTGAAAACCTATGCAGGACATTTAGTAAGGTGGAACCATAATGCCAAACACATTCCAATGATATACCAATTAGTAAAATGATTACACTTAATTGCCCTGACTCTTTGTATATGCATCGGTGCATTTGTAGTGCCAAAAAAAACAACACAAATGGTTTCTCAATATTAATGTATTTACAGTATTTTTACTATTCAATTCAGATGGCAAAAACCTGATTTAAAGGTTATATTCATTAAATTACAGCCATATTTTCAGACAATGGATCCTTTTAAATATTTATTTCCCACGGTGTTTCTTTCTGTGAGTGCATTATTTCATGTTGGGTGTTGCTTTTAGATTCTAGGTTTACAAGGAGTCTTTGAGGAGCCAACACTATATAACAGACTACCAATTATTCTTAACATTCAGAAAAGAACTACAGCCAGTATGACTGATTTGTGACTTGGGAAAATACATCATTGAACCAATTACACTGCAGAAGTGATTATCAAAGGCATGTGCTTAAATAGCTGCTTTTAAGGGTGCTCATGCTGTTCAAAATCTGTCATTGACTGTGGTTACTTAAGCAATAATAATCATTATGAAGTATTATTATTATTTAATTATGAGAACATTGCAATTAAACATGAAATACCGAAAAAAATTATTTCCTTGTCAGAACAGCACTTGTTTTTTTACGTGAAGTAAATAAATTAAAAAAATATATATTTTAAATTAATTTGATATCAAAAAGTAAATTATACCAGTAGAAATCTATTAGGAGAATTAATTATTTTTATTGATACATTCAAAAGCTGTACTAAAAGTAATGCAATATATATATATATATATATATATATATATATATATATACTTTTAGTACAGCACTCCAATGAATTCCAACACTTGATAGGTCACTGAAGAAATTAGCATGTTTTGATACATATAAACCTCATCAAATTATGGCCTTAGTGTATTGGTAAAGTATCACAAATTTAACAAGAGATGATGCAATTATAAACTCTGGAAGTGTTTTGATTTTAACAGCCCTTTTGTCTTCCTTTCTCCATATTTTCTGTCATGGGAAACAAAAGAGACTGAGAATCTCAAAGGAGTCTGAGGGTGGGACAGGTCTTAACACCACATTTCCTGATTGTTCTCCCTCTGTCTCCGTTTCTCACTGGGATCACGCCTGATCCAGCTCCACACAGGAAGCAACATGGCGAGTCCAATTAGTCAAAGCATAAGTCTGAGAAGGGTTGATCTGCAAAGGGAAGGGAGAAGAGACTAGCGTGATTCCATTAGACTGTTTCCTGGACTTGTGAAGTCATGCATGTTGAGCACAGGACCAGAGGGTACAGCAGAATAATAATGATGGAGAACAAAGTGTAAGCTTTTTCCTTTTTTTAACTTTTTATTGGCAGCTATGGTGTCTGTGTAAAGATGTTGACATAAAGCCTGCACTACCATTGCCAAATATCAAATCAATTTATGCATTCCCACCCCTAAATACTTAGCTTTGGGCAAAACAAATCAATTAAACTTCAGCATTCAAATGTCTGCGCTTGAAACAAAAACTTATTGTTGCTGAGGCTAAACATGGTAATTAGTCGAGGTGTTATTTTACTGTAAGACATTCACATTACGACAAACAATCCCTAATACCTCCTAACATACATGCTAGATCTAGTGAATAATATACAAATTTACTCTGTAATTCTTGCCAAGTATTTTATAAGCAAGCAAGGTCTTTTTTTCCTAAACTTCCCTATGCTTATGGTAAATTAAATATATTTTGCATGAACCATATATTAAAAACATTCACGACTCCTTTGACAGCTAGCTTTGTAGTCAAATGTACTTAATCCTTTACTATTAACTTGCTGGCTGCCTGTAATTCAATGAATTACAAAATACCACTATCTGTATGACATGGCTAATGATAATTGCCTCAAATAGATCCATAAACGTGCCTCTGGCATTAATATTTTGTAAGTTATTTAGCTATTGTCTATACTACTGCAATTTTTTTACTATTCAAAGTTGTGGTTCATTTCAAAGAGTCACATATTTTGTGTTCCAATCATAACTATTTTACTATTCATGTTCAGATGCTTAAGGGAGTTGGGAGAAGTCCTCCAGAAAATGGTTAAATCATATTCCTAAGCATATTCACACCTACACACAAAGTATCACATTCCTTATGGACAGCTCACTGTGAATGGCTAAGCAGATCAAATAGACATTAAGTACATATATAATTTAGTTTTTATTACAAATGGCCATTGAGTTATGGGTCTAATGCTGACACTACCTAAAAAAATTAAGAAAGCTGTAACTGGCATATGACACTTAATAACTCCCAAGTGTCATTCCTGAGTAAAACGCCGTCGCTGTTAACAAAACATGCTCTATGAGCATTCAAGGACCATTTGGCAAACTAAGCTAGACAGCACTCGTGGGAGGTTTAAAAGAGATTATTCATGTTGCACTGGATGACCTGTGTTGGAGGTTACCCTTGAATGAAAATTAAAGAGTAACATGGGTGGATGAGTAAGAATATATGACAAATGTTATTTGTACTGGAGTACTGGATGTCTGTAAGTAACCAAAAAAGTTATTGTTTACAGAAGCAATACAAGCTTGTGTATAGATATAATTTAATGGGAAATGCCAAACATCTTGCATGGGAATATTGACTAAAGCTATTTAGTCAATTTATGTTAATACTAGATAACCATGTAATTGTCTTGCATCTGAGTTATTTGCAAACATTCAGGATTGGTATATGAAGCATTGTCTGTGCACATATTTCTTGCACAAAAAACATTTAGTTGTTCCCAATCCTCAGTCATTTTAAAAGATTTACATAAGGCGACCGGGAACCTGCATTTAGCCAAGTTCTAGCTGGTATACTGTTTAAATGAGCATTAAAGTCTCTAAGCAGTGGGGCAGCAGGATCTTGGCAGCGAGGTAAATTTACTGCTGTGCCACTCGCAAGTGCCAGTCACACAGAATGTGTGGTTTGGGTTGTATGTGTGCATTTGATCCATAAACAATGCCTGTGACCTCATCGTCTCTCCAGTCATTTCCTGCTGCAAAGATCTCTGATTGCACAAGTGTTAAGCCCAATCATACACTAACTTTAGCACCACAGGTATTGTATTAAACTACTTTTAAACAGGTTTGGCTTTGGTAATATGGTAATAGAATTTTACACATCCTTTACGTCACAATGTATTTATATACTAGGTCATAAATGTCACTTTACAATATAAGGGCAGGTATGTGCAGAATTTTAAAATGGGAATAAAAAAAATAATCAGCAGATTATTTTTTTATAAAAATTTCCCTTGTCATAGTAGTTGGAATCATTTCGCACCTACAGTAATCATTTCAATATACCCTTAAACTTGAATTAACTAGGATGTACATTCAGTCCATTAGCATATATGTAAGTTGCATTTTAAATACTATGTTACCTTTAACAAAACCAATTGCAGCAGCAAATTAAGCAAATTAAGCAAAACCACTAGTGGAATTAGCTAATAACCATCATTTTACTTTTAGTTATTTTCTACACTTACACACTCCAAATATAGTATTTATTTATTTATTCATTATTCATTATCTGCCGCTTAATCCTTTTTCAGGCACTGGGCAGTTACTCCCAGGACAGGGTGCCGATCTCTCGCTGGGCATGCACTCACTCACTCAAACAGGCACACTGACTGTATTGGGTCAATTTAGAGCACTCAATTATCCTTGAATCCATATTTTTAAACTGTGGGAGGAAACCAGAGAACCCGGATGAAACAGCAACAACATAGAAACTCCACCCAGATTGGGATTCGAACCTGGACCCGCAGCTCTGAGAGGCGAATGTGCTAATCACTAAGCCACCGTGCTCCCCACATTGTATTTTAATTAATGTTAATATGGTTACAACAGGCGGCACGGTGGCTTAGTGGGGGGGGGGGGGGGGGGGGGGGGGGGGGGGGGGGGGGGGGGGGGGGGGGGGGGGGGGGGGGGGGGGGGGGGGGGGGGGGGGGGGGGGGGGGGGGGGGGGGGTTCGAATCCCCATCTGGGTGGAGTTTCCATGTTCTCCCCGTGTCTGCGTGGGTTTCCTCCGGGTTCTCCGGTTTCTTCCCACAGTCCAAAAACATGGATCAAGTTAATTGAATTCTCAAAATTGCCCAATTTAGAGTGTGTCTGTGTGAGTGAGTGTGTGCCCAGCGATGGATTGGCGCCCTGTCCTGGGTCTATCTGCCCAGCGCCCGAGACGTTCTCCCCTGGATGGGCATGGGGAAACCCACCGCGACCCTAATAGAGGATAAGCGGAAGATAATAAATGAATGAATGAATGGTTACAACAAACAAGCTTGCAGCTAATTTAAATTAACAAGGTAAGTCATCATTGACAAGGTTATTAAAACAAAGCTTAAATTTGTTTTAAAGCTTAATTCAAAAACTAACATATGAGAGATTTCTAAGTCACACTTCAATAACAGTAAGAATTGTATATTTCATAACTAAATTAAAAATTCTTTAAAATGACTGAACTAAATTACATTTTTTAGGATTTTGAAATTTGCTCTGCTAAGCTGTAGTAGCTCTGCTAACAACTTGCTTGCAGAAAAAAAAAAAATTGATATCCCTTAAGAGTATCTTAACTAAAGAAATTACTTAATTTAGTGAGCTTACTGGTGACTGTTGCTTTCATCAGTTTGGTTCAACTTCTAAACTTTTTTTGAAAACCTTTCATTTTAATGTGGCAGCTTTATTTAAAAAAGACATTAACACATCCAAGTTTTAACTTAGGTGTTATTTATCTCCCCTTAAAGCATAAGGCATCGAATCAGAAACAGAGAAGAGAACATATGACAAAAACAGGTGATATTCGTTAAAATAAATGAGCTAAATAATGATTGCAGACAGTTAAACCTTGAACCTACATATGAACTTCACTGTGTTTGTGGGGACTTAAATCAAAGTTCCTGATATGGTGCATCTGTAAGTTTGTATTTGAGTATATTGAGAGATTAAAATTTAATTACCCATGCTAGACTAACCTGCTTGAGAATGTAGTAACCAATAGTACTATACACCCCCAACATTACTATTTATATTAAATACAGCCCCCACTTTGAAATCAGAAAGGGATTGGCAAAAAAATTGACCAGCTCATACACTGCAATTTCTGCCCCACTGTAGAGAATACATAGAATAGAGAATTTGTAGTGGCATTTATAAGGCATGGGCCTTAGTGGTTAGCACTTTTGCCTCTCAACGCTAGGCATTCCTGGTTCGATTCCCAATGGTGGGTGGAGTTTCCATGTTCTCCCCGTGTCTGCATGGGTTTCCTCTGCGTTCTTTAGGTTCCTCCCATGGTCCAAAAACATGGATCAAGACTAATTGAATTCTCCAACTTACCCCATATAGAGTGTGTTTGTGTGTGAGTCTGTGTGAGTAAGTGTGTGCTCATTGATAGATTGGCACCCTGTTCTGGGTGTATCTGCCCTGCGCCCGAAATGTTCTCCCCTGGATGGGCATGGGGAACACTTCATGACCCTTGTAGAGGATAAAGCGAAAGATAATGTATAGATGTATTTATATGGCACTTCATAGTTGCATTGCTCCATTGTCTGGTAAACCTGTGCCTGTTTTGGTGAATGTAAAGAATATCCATCATGCACAAGAAGCATTGCTAAAAATTACTTGTCCTTAATTTTTTTTTTTTAATTACTGGTCTGTTACCAAAATATGGTTATAATATATAGAAATAATAAACTTTGATATCTCAACACAGCTTGATAGGTTTTAAAATGATGTTATAAGCTTAAGCCTAGATATGGTTTTTAAGATGAACTGTTCGCTGTTTATAACAAAGCTAATATAAATTTTCTAGTAAATTGTCATTATAAACATGGACCAGAGGGAGCTAGTATCTGTCCTACAAACCACATATGCTCTATATTCAATGTCTGGTAAAGATTTAAACCCATAATTTTCCCTCAATTGGGCAAAATCACATACAATTACATCACTTGAACATCCAAGGAAAATATTTACAGTATACACATAGTCTTCCTTTTCTAAAGAAGAAAAAGTAATTGGCTGCTCAGCTGTGCCTTCACCAGCTGCACTGTCGTGAGAGCTAAGAAAAATTATGTCAGACATCAAGTGATAGGGTCACGTTAAAGGAAATGAAAAGAAGTAGCCATGAGGTTTAAATATATATATATATATATATATATATATATATATATATATATATATATATATATATATATATATATATATATATATATATTAACCAGCCCCATTATTTTGTTTTTTTTATGACCAAGTCTGGCCTTGGGGTTTAACACAAGCAATTGTATGTAATTGATATTTTTTTAAAGCTAAATATGCCCAAATTAACGAACCAAAAGTAGGAAAACCTACTTTGTACAGCATAGACTTTTACCTGTTTTGGGAATGAGCCAAATGAACAAACTAAACTGTTGCTTAATTTAAGATTGCTTAATTGCTTTTAAAATAGCTGCAATACTATTATAGCAAAGCAGCACAAAACACAAATGATATGTGTTTATTACAAAAACATGAAAATATAAAGTACAAAAGAAAGATTTTAGACAAATAAAACACTTATTTGTTTTTACCTGTTTCAGCCCTGTTTTAGCCTGCATTAATTGGTTCCAATCAAATCACAGAGAATAGCAACTAAATGCAAATAGAAATTAATCATGGCCAAGCCACAAGACTAAAGTATTTCTTCCAATCAAATGCAGCCAAAACTACACCAAGCAAGTCATCTCTGCTTTCTCAACCAGTCACACAGGGCAAAAGACAAAAAGCTAATTGTCATATGCCAAAACCTCAATGAACAAATCCTTTGTACCCTTTCCACCAATCACATGTAGCCAAACCACAAATTCTAAGGTAAACATCGATGCAGTCAGCCAATCAGGACTAATGCCAGACCTCTAAAACACAAATTAAGTAGTTGGCTATGAAATAGATGTGAGTGTTTTATGTAGACATGAAAACAAAATCTGTTTTTAACTGTTTGGTTACTGATCAGAAGCGAGGCAAGTCTTTCTCAAAGAAACTCATATGTGGGCAATTTAAGGCATAATTGAACTTGATAAACACTGTATAAGTTTATGAATAAATTTAAATATTAATCACCTTTATTTAAATGCTTTTTTTTTTAAATTGTAATAAACTCCATAAGCCAAACAAAGTTACATGATCGGTTATTCATCATAGCCAATTATATCCTTCAAGTCATCAGAGTTGTGTTTTTGGATTTATGCACATAATGCATTGTTGTATCCCTGCTTTTCTATCACTTATTATAATCATTCAAACACAGCATGGGATAACAGTATGGTTTAGTCATGGACATACCGTATGCATATAGATATTTGTAACATTGCATAGTGGCAATGAAAAAAACCTATTGTGCATTGCTTGTGTCTATGAATAATAAAAAAAAATAGGGTACATTAAAGGTAACATGTTGCACACATTCTGAGGCATCAGTATGAATTATTATTCATTTTATTATTATTATGTCAGACATTAAATACAAAACAGTGGGACATGACTATTTCTTAATATAGATTTCACATCTTTTTCCACCACTTGTACTGCTCCAACAATGTGGAAGTGTGTTATATATTTTTAAACTAGCATAAATATTTTGTTATTCTGGAATTGCTATTATATATTATTTATATTTTATATAAAAATAAGAGGGACATGTTACTTTTTATTCTTTATAGTTTATTCTTTGCTATTTTTCCCGTAGTAGCCTCCTCAGCAACGTATTACTTCAAAACTCAAAAAAAAAAATATGAGAACACTTACATGCTTCCTGCTATGATGACATCAAATTATCTTTTCAGTTTACAGCAGCTACAATTTTAGAACCCTGAAATTACTAAATGACCATCAACAGATATACTCCTCCCTTACAGTATATTATGGGTTTATAATGATAAAACCTAGCAGCCACAAATAGTGAAAGATAGAAGAAATTGTGAAAATTATTGATTTTACAATTGGCCAGACTGTATACCATTTTGTTTAATTTACTGAAGTAAACTTTATAAGTTCTACATCAAACATCAGTCTAACTTTGAAATAAAATAAATGACTTTGCATAAAGGTTTTTAATAAATGTATGTGTGACATTTAAACTAAACAGTCAAATCAAAATATTAAAGGGTATATATTTCCATATAATCATTATTTTATCAGTATTTTGTTACAGCTTTAAAAATAGCTTAAACTGCTGAGAATTAGGTTAATTAATTGCAAACACTCATACCTTGGAAGGCAGTGGCATGTCCCTGAAGCAGAAACTTGAGTTCAAAGCTATATGATCTGATATTCTGCATGGTATCCCTCACTGCTGCAGTCTTGTAGCTGTCCTCCATCTTGCGGGTACAACATGATGGCCCAACATGTTTACACACCAACAGGTTCACATCTAAGAGAGAAAATGTGACATTGTTCATGTTACATGTTACAGATAAGCATTTTAAACCTATTATATAACCATAATAGATGGTTATTATATAACCATCTATTATGCTTACCATTTAACCTGAATAATGATTCAATTATTTATGAAATTTGAGAGAAACATTGACACCAGATATACAGAATATGCTGCTATGATAATTCACCCATCATACAATAGGGTTTACTGTACATGCAATACCTTGGACCTCAACAATGCAAGGAAAGGGGATTTGGAAAAGTGGGTGAGGAATTAAAACAGAAACCTATGCATTGAAACCTGACCCCATAAAATGCCTTTTCTGCATTCACTCAATATCCCTTTGCAACCCAAGCATTGTGCCACCCATTCCAAATCTGGCCTTGAAACACAATAGGGCTAGATAGCTCTTACCATTGCTCTCTCTGCATGCCCCTGGCGACCTATCACTCTGGCTTAATTATCCAGAATGCACCAGCTGCTGTGTATCCCAAAAGAGTTAAGTCATAACCTCTGTCCCTAAGTCCTCCCCCATCACTTGCTTTCCGTCGCTTCCAAATTCCATTATCCTTTTTCATAAGTGTTGACCCATGTAAGTATGTCCCATCCCTAGTTCATGATTTTTAGATTTTTTGTTTACCATCTTTGTTAACTCAATTGCTGTAGCTTAGGTTAACTGTACATAATGAGTAACGTAGATTAATGTAAACCATAAACTATTTAGCAGCTACCATACTTTTACATTACTTTCTGATAGCAGCTTAACTTGGCTTCCCACAGTATCAAATTATTATACAATTGAAGCTCTCAACACACCAGCAGGTGTCAATAATTACAGGGTGACTAATGAAAGACATGTAGAATAACATATAACCTTGCCGGGTCTTTGTTTCTTATGTTGAGTCTTAGGACATTTGCCACCATGAGGGTGAAAAATATGCAACGCATGTAACAGAGTAAAACTGTGTTATATACGTTGGTGCTTGAGAGTTTGTGAACTTAAATCTAAAAATCTAATTTATCAAGGAAAACATTCCAATATTACATACATCTAACTGGCAAAAACAAAGAAGACTTCTAAGGCTTTATAAAGAGGAGTTCCTGATTATATTCAAAGTGAAAGAGTAACATAACCAGCTCGTAAGTAATCTGGAGACAAGTGTAGAATTTTTTGTAAGAAGTTTTTGGTCATGATAATCAGAATAATTTGTTTGTTCTTTGTTTTTGCCAGTTAGATGTATGTAATATTGGAATGTTTTCCTTGATAAATTAGATTTATCCTAGACCATGTGGACCAAAACTACATACTACACCTCTCAGAAGGAATAAGGTTTTAAGATTAGGCCACTCATCCTGGGATTTATATCCCGGACAATAATTGTGTATCATGACAGCACTACCCACAGTTTCACTTATTCATTTACTGGTTGTTAAGCCTCTTCTGATTAGGGTCATTGAGTGCATGTATGTGTGTGTGTGTAATATATATATATATATATATATATATATATATATATATATATATATATATATATATATATATATATATATATATATATATATATATATAGACTTAAATAATGGAAAAGGAGTATCACATAGCCAACAAACATCATCTACGTTAAAGCTATTTTCATTCTCGTAATTCTAATTCCCACCTTAAATTGTTTGGTTTCCAAAGCCAAGCTAACTAAAATGAAGTTGTTACTATTAAGAAAACTGAAGCATTCTAAAAAAAAACAACACTTAGTAAAAAAAATAAAGGTAGAAACAATGAATATATTTGTTCATTTTCAGCTTCAACACAAAGTTCAGTCACCCTTAAACACTAGACTGCAAAAAGAAATATTTAAATGGCAAATTATCTTGATTTTAGAAATGATCACAAAGAAAAGGATGGATTTTATATTTGAATCACTTCCCTCCTAAAAAACACTAAGGTTTTATATGCACTGCCAAATAACACCACACTGTGATTATGTTAACTCCTGAGAGTAATCTCGGAGCAAGTAACATGATACATATGTTTAAATAACATGACTGAATTAGGAACTACGCTCTCTGGATGACGCTCTGTGGTCTCCGCCGACAGTCCCACAGCTCTTATGGACTAATGCTCATGCTTAGAATATAACCTTATAATCATCTACAGGTGACAAGGGCCTGCTGTTTAATTGACTGGATTAGGTCTTAATTCCATTCTCATTGTTCCCAATAACAAGACCACTGTGATTTCAGGGTCAAAGGTGGGAAGGAAAAAAAACTAACTGTGCTTGTCACGTTAATGTGATCTTAGACTATATACTATTCAGGTCAAACACACAAAGCCAAAGAAAAGAATAGAGTTGTTAATTCAACCTTAAAAACTGAAAACCACAACATTAACGCCTAATCATAACAAAAACAGCAAATCTGCCAAAAACGGTAAGGATGAATTAAGACCCAAACAGAGCTAACTGATATTAACAACATGAACAAGATAAAGTCCTAAACAAATCTTACAGGATGTAGCAGCAAATAGCTATAAAATTTCATAAATATTATTATAATACTATTCAATTAAATTTTGTTAAAAAAACAAAGAAAAATTTTATAAAAAGAACATTTAAATGTAAACAATTCAATTGTAAAATAAATGTGAGTCTGTATCCTTATTTTATTACAGATTCTTCTCATTTTGAAGTTGCTTAAATCCAAATAAATTTTAATATGGTGTTTTCTTTACTTTGGGCAATTTAAGTTTAGAGTGAGCAGATGTTAAAAGCCTGACTGAAGTAGGCACCAAAGAAGTGTAAATAAGAGTTGAAAAGCAGAAACTTTCTTCTAGTGCCAGAGATTGACTGTATGAATGTGGGGGTTGTTTTAGCACTTCCATCAAAAAGTAAAAAACCTCTTTTCATGCCCCGACCAAAGGCTATTTGATGTTGTAAATAAGCTAGCCAGCAGTGGAAAAGTGGAAAATTATCAACTACGCATTTTCTTTCTAGTGGAAAGGGGGCAGGTGGACTAATACATATAAGATTAGTATAAATATAACAGCAGTAAATAAATTATATATATATATATATATATATATATATATATATATATATATATATATATATATATATATATATATATATATATATATATATATATATATATATATATATATATATATATATATATATAAGATTACATGTAATTTCTACTGTCGTTAGTATATGTTGACCAAATAGTTTAATTGCATGTATCTATTCAAAGGCAACTTTCTAGAAACCCTATAGATAGTGTGTGCAAGCCTTCCAAAAGTAATTGTTTGGGTTTACCTGGTCATGGGCCTTAAATAAGCTTAGTGGAACAGATACTTATTTTGATCTATTTTGGGGATGCAGGACACATATACTAACTATAAAGTCTGTTAAAATAAATGTGCTATATGACCCTGACCAAAATACATGGCTTATGAAGACAAATAAATATACTTAGTGTCTATAGAGGACAAATTTTCATTAGTGTGTTTGTCTCATGAGACTTTTTAGCCACATAATGCAAATCATAGGTTAGCAACTATTTGCAAAAAAAATTATATAAATATTTTAGTACCTATTCAAGTCAATTTTATTATTTAATTAAGTTAATGAGTATGGCAAAATAAAAAAGTAATAATTTTGGATCATATAAGAAAAATTTGAAGCAAAAATATACAAAAAAAGCCTAAATAAACTGGAGAATTAACACCAATAATCTCACCGGTCACATTGACAATTATATACCTAGTATACATGCCAGATGTGATAATCACATCATTCAGTTTTTACCAAGCATATACAATGCAGGCCTAGAACCTTCTTCCTCTGCCTGCTCCCACCTGCTCCCACACAAAAATGTCCAGATGCCAACATCCAAATGAGACACTATCTTAAGCAGCCCAATTTTATTTTCATTTGGGCCCTTTGACTGGAATCCTGGAAGTTTCTATCACCAAAATGATACAGAACCGCACAGTATAAGCAAAATAAAAAGGTTTTTTTTTATGTCAAATGAACCACTGTCCTTTTACAACATCCCAAACAAATTTAACCAAAGCATCATGTAGGTGGCTTAGTGGTTAGCACGTTCGCCTCTCAGCACTAGGGATTCCCGGTTCGAATCCCCATCTGGGTGGAGTTTCCATGTTCTCCCCGTGTCTGCGTGGATTACCTCCGGGTTCTCTGGTTTCCTCCCACAGTCCAAAAACATGGAGCAAGTCAATTGAGTTCTCCAAATTGCCCCATATAGAGTGTGTATGCATGCGTGTCTGTGTGAGTGAGTGTGTGACCAGCGATAGATTGGCACCCTGTCCTGCGTGTATCTACCCAGCGCCTGAAACGTTCTCCCCTGGATGGGCATGGGGAACCCCACCGCGACCCTAATATAGGATAAAGCGGAAGGTAATAAATGAATGACTCATGTAGGCAGTGTCCTTTAAGAGCTAAAGAAGGATTATAGATGACTAACACTAACTGAGAACCAGCAGATGAGCTACTTTTTCTGCTAATACACCTACAAAGTGGAGCAATAAAGTAGCTATAAGCAATACAGTAATATAAAGCACATTAAGTGAACAGTGTTTGAACAATTCCAGCAGCACTGCTGTGTCTGATTCAGTGCAATGCACACAACACATCAGTGACACTGCAGTGCTGATATCCATGAACCAAATAAATCCTGCTCTATTTTTGTCATGTGGGATCCCTGAAGACAGAATACATTGGACTAGCAAAGTGTGCTGAGATAAGTTTGTAGTTCTAAAACTAGTGTTGTTAATAAAATAGCCAATGATTGTAGAAACAAAAAATAGTGTAGCGTACTTAATAATGGGGCTGGTTAATATATATATATATATATATATATATATATATATATATATATATATATATATATATATATATATGAAATGAGGAGAACATGGAAACTCCATCCAGATTGGGATTCGAACCGGGAATCCCTAGCGCTAAGAGGCGAACGTGCTATCCACTAAGCCACCGTGCTGCCCTACTGCAGTATTGTAATTAAATGGTTTAGATTTATTTTATGTGTATTATATCAGATGGAGTTAATTATTACTAAAACTAACTGATTTCTTCATAGTTAGGATAGTGTAACCTTTCCACATGAAGTTAAATTGCTTACCACTGACTTAGTCATATGCTGATTAAACAGAATGATGGATAATAGTGAGTCACTGTGCTGCATTTTCAGTGCAACTGAGCTTTCCTCATTTAGTAATGGACAGCAAAGAATTTGTAACATCAGCACATAATCTCGATATACCTCACTTGGCTGCCTAACATAGGTTAAAGCTTTCAGAGAGCCAGGGTTTAAGTAAGTTTGGCCAGTGATTGCTTAAAGCTTTTATGTAATACTTGGAAAAAGCCCACCATCATTAATTAAAGCTGTTGTTGGCAGGATTTAGTGGCGTGTGCCAACGAAGAAATTCTAGAAATAGGCAAGGAGAAATTGAAGTTTAATTACATAGCTTTTTTATAACACATGAATTAGACGATTGTCTTCACAATATTTTTAAACATACATCTAAGTAGTACATTGGCACAACATACTGTGTTGGTGCCACAGGGCAACATGATTCTATGTCATACACTTCACTTTACTCTTATGCACATTTCTTTGCTTCACCTCTGTTTACTCATCAGTTTCATCATTTTAAAACAAGTTTTAAGAATTTATTGTTGTTTTAACTACAAACATGGTGCAACAAGTTATAAATATAAACTTATATTGAACTTGCAATTGACTATATAGGAGTATACAAAAAGTACATAAAACAATTTAAACTTTAGACACCTTAAAAAGACACACTTTTCATATAGTAGTGTGTTGTCTTAAAGCAGCTTAATTAAGTTTATTAGTCTAAAACCAGAAAGAGCAAGCAAAAGTGACAGCAGCATGGACATTTTATGTATACATGTTTTTGCCAAGGAAGAAACCTTGTGAGGATGAAGGCTTAGTGGGGAATCCACTGAAGTGACTTCATGTAATATTTTATAGGTTAGTGATAGTTTATAGTCAATATAGACCTAAAAGGAAATACAAGGTGATTATAATTTCTGGTTCTAGTAAAAACTGGTTGCTTAAAACAAGTGCAATGCTTTGCGTAATGTTTAATTAGAACATCCAGTCATAAATGCATTACAATAAACTAACCTTGAGGTAATAAGATGGTAAATTATTTTCTGTGCATCTTAGAAGAAAAGTATATTTCTTGGCTAAGATATGTAAAGATACTAGGCTTTTGCTCAGTATATACTGTATTATATTGTTGTTTCTCCTGCATTCCAAAGACATGTAACATGACTTAGATTACTAAATTGCTACTGCCTGTAAATATTTGCATGAATGCATTGTCTGTGTTGTCCTACAAGGAACTAGTGGCCTGCCCAGATTGTTTAATTGACTTTATTGGTCATTAGGTTTTAAAAAAGCTTTTCAGAGCTTTTGTATGAAATAAAGACTTATTGTCATATTGTGAATTATAGTTTTACTGCAGCCATAGAACTTTAAATCATCAATTACCATTAATTCTTCTTTGTAGTCTTTTCATACTAAATCATTATTAGAAATACTCCAAAATAAAATGCTATTCTTTACTGGTTAGAAATAATTTGACATGCCTTGTATTCCAGACCTCTTCAAATCAATGACTGTAGTCTTACAGACTGACTATACTTTGTCATGTTGTCCTATGGCCATTAGCTGTTAGTCTGAATTCATATTAGTACTTTATGGGGGCTTACTATTTAGTGCATTTAATGCATTATACTAACATCATGTGGCATATAAAGAATGAAAACAATATTTTGCAATCTGTTTAGTAATTTTCTATAAATATTTATGACATCCAACATTATAAGGTAATGCATACTCTCTCAATTGAATCATAATTTAAGGCATATGTATAAAAAGGTATATCTTAAAGCTGTAGCAACTGACATCTAAAGTTGGGGAGAAAATACAGAAGTGACTGTTTCTCTGTGCCATTCAGATATTCATTCGGAAATTTAAATCGCAAGTGCACAAAAAAGTTATGAGCCAGTTCAGGTGTACGTTTACTGCTTGTGCAATTTTATCATCTGCATGCACAGATAACTCCAGCCAACAATGTGTTTTATTAATAGTAATGGGATTTTGCCAAAAATTACATAAGCTCTAAATGTAATGGAGGCCATGAAATTGCTTACTTATTGGTTACATTAACTTATTAAATCAGTATTCATAAAATGACTTGACTACCTTAATGCACAAGAAAGTAACTTAAACAGCTACCTGGAACAAACCTAAGATTTAAGCATCTATTAATAATTTAATTTAAGAAGTGGCAACTTACCACTTTTCAAAATGTTTTTAATGAAATACAATACAGTGACAAATCTAAGTGACAAATTTAAAACCAATAAAACACATCATTTATCTAACCGTTATCTTTCAATGTGCATCAAGAATCTGCCAGAGCTTATTATCAGGTCAGTGAAAAAGTAATCGATGGTCTTTGCAGTAACATCCTGGCAAAACTGCAAAGCCACTACTGTAATAAAGGTTCTGTTCATCAAAACCGAGTGCGCAGTGTTAAAAAAAACTTCTGTCTGACATAAAATAAACTAAGTGTTTTGGGGCAAACATGAATCGGTGTGCTAAGAAAAATGTTACCTTGTCAAAAAGGCCAGTTTTGTGAGATCACATGTACAGTCTTACCAGCCATTAATTAGGTCTTGCAAATTTGCCAGTTATTAGTATCCTAGATTAAAACACTGTCAGCTTAGATATCCAGTTACTGAGAGGTGAGCCAATCACGGTGAATGCTCTAAACAATTTTAACAGTCTGGCAGCTTTAATCTATAAAACGCACAATAAAAATAGTGGATGTCAGATCAGGTACAAGCCCTGTTGCTTTATCGAGAAGGTGGTTGGTTGCAAGTGTATAATAATTTATGTACAGTATGCAGAAAAGTATCTCTGAAAACAAACACAAGTCAAACCTTGAAACAGATGGACTACAGCTGGACTTCCCACCTAAGAACTTTTGCTATCCACTCCCATCCCTTTATAACCAGTGTTCATCTTCTGTTGTCTACTTCCAGCAGGTCAATGTGTCATGTCACAAAGCTCAAACCATCATAACAGTTCAATATTAGGGTCGTGGGGGGTGGGGGTTCCCTATGCCCATTCAGAGGAGAATGTTTTGAGCGCCCAGGATAGGACGCTGGTCTACTGATCACTGGATACACACACTCAAAAACACACAACATGAGGCAATTTAGAGCATTTAATTTACCTTATCCAATTTTTGGACTGTGGGAGGAAACCAGAGAACTCAGAAGGAAACCCACACGGATATAGAGAGAACATGGAAACACCATCCATATTGGGATTCGAATCTAGATCCCCAGCACTGAGAGGCAAATGTGCTAACCACTAAGCCACCGTGCCACAGCCTTTTTTAAATTCATTCATTAATTTCATTCATTATCTTTCCCTTAAAACTCTACTAAGGTCACCGGGGGGGGGGGCTGCATTCCCCATGCCCATTCAGGGGAGAACGTTTCGGGCGCTGGGCAGATACACCCAGGACAGTGTGCCAATCTATCCCTAAGCACACCAACTCACACAGACACAATATATGGGCCAATTTAGAGCATTCAATTTACCTTATTTTAATTTGTGGAAGAGGCAAACCTGCTGCCCTATTATTATATCCATCCATCCATCCATCCATCCATTATCTTCCACTTTATCCTCTACTAGGGTCGTGGTGGGGTTCCCCATGCCCATTCAGGGCAGATACACCCAGGACAGGGCGCCACTCTATTACTGGGCACACACTCACTCATAACAGACACTCTGTATGGGGGAAATTTGGAGAATTTAAATGACCTTGATCCCTGTTTTTGGACTGTGGGAGGAAACCGGAGAACCCGGAGGAAACCCACGCAGACACGGGGAGAACATGGAAACTCCACCCAGATGGGGATTCGAACCGGGAATCCCTAGCGCTGAGAGGCGAACGTGCTAACCACTAAGCCACCGTGCCGCCAATTTCTTCAAATTATTAATTATATCAGTTATATTATTTCTAAGAAATGAGTTTTGAGGGTTCCTTGATTTACGTTTCAAGTTAGATTGATTTTGGTTTCATGAATTCTGCAATCGAACAGGCAGAAATATATTTAACGTAAACCTTTACCACTAATTGTCTGCAATATATAATAAGGTAGAAAACAATATGCACCCCCAACACACACATACACAAAGTACAAAGTACATTGTACAAAGTACAGGGATGCGCGTCTTCCAAATTGTGCATGCAACACTGATATTAAAAACTTTGATTTATCTTTATAATCACGCTTTGGTAAAAGTCACGTGATAGCGTGTCACGTGCAGAACCTCTCACCTGTGGCAGGTGTCTCTGGTACCCACTTGAGCGGACCGACCTGACGCAGCTGGAAGGCTGTTTTCACTTCGCGGCAGGTGTGCGCTCTTGCGCCGGTGGCCGTGACGCACAGGTGCGCGATCAGAACCAGTAGCTCCACGATCCAGCAGACGGTCACTCGTGGGAAAAGGCGTCGGAACATGACAGCATCTCTTGGTGCAGCGGTCAGCGCCAGCCGCTCGAAAAGGAAAGCACTCAGCTGTGAAGGAAAACGCCTCTTGAAGACTGAGATGGTTTATTAATCGTCAGTCACATTATTCACCGGGTTTATTGGTAAATGTGACCCGGAGAGAAGAGAACCGCAGACAGAAGTGTCTCATGAGTTAGACAGTGAACCCTCTCTCTCTCTCTCTCTCTCTCTCTCTCTCTCTCTCTCTCTCTTTCTCTGACTCGCTCTCTCACAACGCGCATGTACGCTCACCCATACGCGTTCACACCACACAGTGGGTATGGCATGGTATGATGTATGGTATGGTATAGTATATGTTATGGTATATGGTATAGTATGGTATATGGTCTGGTATGGTATATGGGGGGTGGCTGGCATCGTCTGGTACCAGAATTTGACTGGCAGCTGTTGTAGTTTTTTATAGAGACCTGCTGCCTTAATATATTTAAAGATTTTTAAGACATAAAAAGACTATAATTTTGCCTTTTTGCATGGTGACTTAGTGGTTAGGGCGGCACAGTGGCTTAGTGGTTCTCCTCTCAGTACTACGGATTCCCGGTTCGAATCCCAATCTGATTCTAGTTTCCATGTTCTAGTTTCCTTCCACAGTCTAAAAACATGGTCAATGTCAATTGAATTCTCCAAATTACCCCATATAGAGTGTGTATGTCTGTGTGAGTGAGTGTGTGCCCAGCCATAGATTGGCACCCTGTCCTGGGTGTATCTGCCCAGCACCTGAAACGTTCTCCCCTGGATGAGCATGGGGAACCCCCGTGAACCTAGTAAAGGATAAAGCGGAAGATAATGGATGGATGGACTTAGCGGTTAGCACGTTTGTCTCCCAACGCTTGGTATTCAGTTTCGAATCCCATTCTGGTTGTTCTTCCCGTGTCTGTGTGGGTTTCCTCCCACCGTCCAAAAACATGGATTCAAAGTAAATGGAATGCTCTCAATTGCCCCATATAGTTTGTGTATCTGTGTGAGTGAGTGTGCCCAGTAATAATTTGGCGCTCTCTCCTGGATTTATCTGCCCAGCGCCTAAGGCATCCTCCCCTGGATGGGCATGGAGAACAAAATAAATGGGGTAATTCAAATCCATCAAAGCAAATGTCACTAGGAAACAGACAGAACATGGGAACTCCACTCAGATTGGGATTCGAATATGGATCCCCAGCGCTGAGAGGTGGACGTGCACTATGCCACCTTATTAATTAATTTGTGCTTTTCATTATTATTCTTCCACTCCACGTCCACTCCACTCCAGACTCCAGGCAGAAGTAGTCTAAGCGGCTGCCAACCCACCTAATGCCTATTCACTGATCAGTCTGTCAGAAGTGGTATGTGATTTGTCACTTTAAAAAACATGTTTTTACTGCTTCAGTGTTGGTGTGCATCACACTAATCTATTAGATGCATGGCATCTTTGTGACAATCTTTTGGCAGCCGCTTGGCCATGGAAACCCATGCAGAGCAGTTTCTTTTTCTTGCTATTGTTAACGCAGTGACATTAAAAATCAATAATTTTACCAACCAAATATAATATACTAATATATAACAATACGATTTGTTGCAAGGGTGCCCATCCTATCACAGCACCATGCTGAAATTCAGTCTTCTTTAAACTACTTTAGAACGATTTGTAAAAGCAGGGTGCATTACTAGATCCACAACATGCTTGTATTTCACAGCATAAACATAATAAACAAAAACAGGAACTAGCAAATTTAAAGGGTTGAAATTATCAGACAATTATCACAGTAACAATAGTTGTGCTCGACTGATAACTTTAAAATGCATATTTTATTGAATAAATAAAAGTGTATAAAACATTTTTAATGAATTACTGATAATAAAGAAAAGCTTTCTAAAGCAATATCAATTTTCGACCTACTGAGTCAAAAAAAAGGTTTTTCAATTTTGTTGCACAGTGGCGACATCTCCTGGAACAAGTAATACTAGTACATCCAGTGTTAAAATGGACAAGATGGAAAATTGGCAAGCTCAACTGTATAAACTACTTTAAGCATTTAGAAAATCTACATTTGACCAACACTTTATATTCATTTATAAGCACATGACTATAACATGGCTTTAACAGAGTCCGAAGTGGTACGTTACTGTCTGTACACTTCCTTTTTCTATAAAAAAAACACCCAAGTTAGCTGCTCTCACATTTCACACCAGTGTAAAAAAATATATATATATATATATATATATATATATATATATATATATATATATATATATATATATATATATATATATATATATATATATATATATTAAAAAAGACCTTGTAGGAAATGCAGCAAAAATCATGTAGCATTGATTTCTGAGTGTACATATATAAACAAGTAGTACTAGTACATCCAGTGTTGAGATGGACAAAACAGAAAATTTGCAAACTCACCTGTCAAAACTACTTTAAGCAATTAGAAAATCTACATTTCACTAACACTTTATATTCATTTTGTATCTGCTTGCATATAGTAGAGAGCTTTTAAAATAAAGAAAATTATATATAAATCAAGAAGAAAATACTTTCTTAATCCAAAAAATACTAAGAAATTATCTAATAATGTGTGAAGACAAAATGGTTACAGATGATACATTAACAGCAAATGCCCACACAGTAAAATATAGTAATAAATGATACATTATATGAGACTGTTTTTCAGTAATTAGTAGTTTAGCATTCTTATCAATTACATTAATAAATGGAAAAAAAACTTAATATGCTTAACAAATGAAATCAAGATAAAGACTTTTATTATTTAGTAAAATTAATGAAGGTTTGTTTTCTAATTGTAAATTTGTATTCACTTGTGCTACTTGGTTGTACATAATGTTCATTTGTTTTGTACTTTTCAGCCACCATACTAAACTCTCCAGTAACACCAACAATATGCACATGACTATAACATGCCTTTAACAGAGTCCCAAGTGGTACACATAGCTGTCTGTACACTTCCTTTTTCCTCTTTCTATAAAAGCCACCCAACATAGCTGTTCTCTCATTTAACACCAGAGTATAAAATATTTAAAAAAAAGCAAAAACATTGTAGCATCCATTTCTAAGTGTACATGTGTAATATATATATATATATATATATATATATATATATATAAACCTATAGACCACAGTATAGACCACAAAAAAAACCATACATTGCCATCATGGCGTTATGACGCTTCCTTTCTATCTTTTTCTATCTTTCTTTTTTTTATTTTTATTTTTTAGGTAGTCTCAGTAGAACAAGACAAAATAGGAAGTGTTAATAACATGATGGCAGTGTATCTATATCTAATATTTTTTTTCTTTACTGTCATCTCAGTCTCAGGTAGGTTTTTAAATATTGTATAATTTATTTTCAACAGTGATATGAAAGCACATTGTAATATGATAGACTGCACTTATTTTTTGTGATAGAAACCAGTTTAAATAAATTTGATGAAACAGTTGAAACACTCTGTGAAATTTTCCTGGTATTTTCCTGCCTTGTTTTGTAATTTGTTAAAAATTACAAACTGAGTACATGCTTGGTACCAGTTGTGAATAAGAACTACACTTTATTGCCTTTTTAAATGTTTTTTTTTTTTTTTTTTTTTAGAAAGTTTTTGTTTTTTAAACATAATAAATATCTGTCAAACACAACTTATGTTACACATTAAAGATATTTGTAATCAGTATATAAATGATTATTTATTATAACTGAATACTAAGAGCAAGTAGATAAATTAAGTTGATGATTTATTTTAGGGCCAAATAATGTTAAATTCATCTACTAAAAGCTTTATTGTTAATTGATGAAAGCAATGCTAACAACAATCACCAACTTAAGACATTTTAAGTATTACATTTTTCATTTGGTAAATACATCCAGCATTAATTATGAAAGGGAAGTTAGGAATAAAACAAAACTAAAAGCTTTTTTTTATATATATAATTTTCATTTCAGCTTTTAAAACAAAAAGCCAGCAAATATTTTGTTTAACTTTGGTTCTGGTGTGTCATGGCAGGTTACTGTGTTTGTGGAAAAAAAAAGCTCATATACACTTTTTTTGGTCTTTTTCTACAGCATCCACTGACGTATTTGGGCTGGTTGGCGGTTCCGTTCTGATGAATGTACAAGATGATAAACAATATAATGATCGTTTTTTTAAATGGGAATTTAAAACCTCATATACTGTATTGTGAGATATGACATAAAATATAAGGAGAAATAATTTTTTAATAATTATGATAAAAGAGTGGAATTTAATGAGAGCACACATGCTCTGATACTAAAAGACTTACAAACAAGTGATACTGGCCAGTATCAAGCAAAAGTAGAACATAAAAAGGAAGATATTGTTAGCAATTACAACTTGCATGTCTTGGGTAAGTCTAAAACTAGACCCATGCCCATCCAGGGGAGAACGTCTTGGGCGCTGCGCAGATAGACCCAGGACAGGGCGCCAATCCATCGCTGGGCACACACTCACTCACACAGACACACTCTATATGGGGCAATTTTGAGATTTCAATTAACTTGATCCATGTTTTTGGACTGTGGGAGGAAACCGGAGAACCCGGAGGAAACCCACGCAGACACGGGGAGAACATGGAAACTCCACCCAGATGGAGATTCAAACCTGGAATCCCTAGCGCTGAGAGGCGAACGTGCTAACCACTAAGCCACCGTGCCGCCGTGCACAAGCCAATAATTTGCCAATCCTTATTGTGGAAGACTAAACAGGCAATTGGCAGGAATATTCATTCATTCATTCATTATCTTCCGCTTTATCCTATATTAGGGTCACGGTGGGGTTCCCCATGCCCATCCAGGGGAGAAAGTTACGGCGCTGGCCAGATACACCCAGGACAGGGCGCCAATCTATCTCTGGGCACACACTCACTCACACAGACACACACGAATACACACTCTATATGGGGCAATTTGGAGAACTCAATTGACTTGATCCATGTTTTTGTACTGTGGGAGGAAACCGGAGAAGCCGGAGGAAACCCACACGGACATGGGGAGAACATAGAAACTCCACCCAGATGGGGATTCGAACCGGGAATCCCTAGTGCTGAGAGGCAAACGTGCTAACCACTAAGCCACCGTGCCGCCCGGAATATTACCAATTGTCCACTAAAATAAACAACACAGAACAATTCCTCAAACATAGGAAACACTAATCTATGGTGGCCAAGAAGTGCAAAACAAGTTATGTACTACAATATTATATTTATATAAACTAAATACAAACTTACAATTAGTAAACAATTACAAAAGTCCATATGAAATGATCAATGCCAAGAGGACATTTAGTAATTGCCAGTCAGACAGAGGGGTAGGTCCTTGAATCCATGTGCCAATTGCTGATAATTGTTAATCAAACTGTTTTGAGGGAACAGCATGAATGAACATAAAGTGACAATAACTGCAAGATATTTTGCACATTTTAGGAAAAACATTTCAACCATTTGGCCCACTTTATTTATTTTTATTTTTTTTGACAAAACCTTTTATAGTGTTACTGCCTCTCCATTATGTTTAGTCACTGTCCCTGTGAAACAGTTAGACTGACAATTATCCAATCAGCTATTCCTTTGTCGGGTACCTACATTTTCCGTGTATCTGTCTGTTTTCTTGGCGTGGAAATTGTGTTTTCTTTAAAAGTAAATGTTGTTTTGGATTTTGAGTTTGTGTTTTCTAATTGTAAATTTGTTTTCACTCATGTAATTTGGTTGTACATAATGCTAATTTGTTTTGCACTCTATAGCTGCCTTACTAAACCATCCAGTAACATCAACAGTAAACACATGACTACCTCTAACAGATAATCCCAAGTGTTGCATGTTGATGGCAGTAAACTTCCTTTTCCTATAAAAGCAAGCTGAAATGGCTGATCTCACATTAAAAAAAAAGTGCTTAAAAGAAATACAGCCAAAATCATTTAGCATATATTTGTTTTATAAGCAATCTAAAGCACAGCACAGTGTTTTATATATTGTGTATGTTTGTGTTGGTTAATGAAACATTAACGTGAAGATTACTATGATGGTGCGGAACTTCAAATTCTAGGGCCTCCTACCAAATTATACTTCCTTAATGTAGAAAAAGAAGAAGGACGACGTGGCATAACGGCATTATGGCAATGTATTTTATCTTCTTTTTCTCCGCTCTAGCCTCAGCCTCAGTCTCAGGTAAAGCTTTTTAAAGCTTTATTTATTTTTAAAAGTGATGTACAGCACTTTGTAATATGACTGGTTGTAATTATTTTTTTGTGATCGTAACCAGCTTATTTGTTAATTAATAAAAGCAATACTAACAACGAATACCAACTTAAGCTGTATTACGTTTTACATTTTTAATTTCATATATCACATATAGCATAGAGAATTTAAAAACAATATTGAAAGCATAAATTTTAGCTTTTAAAACAAAAATCCAGCTATACATAATTTAATTTTCTTTGGCGGTCCATTATCGCAGGTTACTGTATGTCTGACTAAAAAACTGAAACACCCAAACTGTATCTTTCAATGTATTGTTGTTTTACAAATGCTGGGTGTAATTTATATATATACACACACACACACACACACACACGTGTGTGTGTGTGTGTGTGTATATATATATATATATATATATATATATATATATATATATATATATATATATATATATATATATATATATATATACACACACACTGTATGCCTGACTAAAAAACTCAAACACTCAAACTGTTTTACAAATGCTGTGTGTATGGGTAATTTTTACACACACACACACACATAATATATATATATATATGCACACGTGTGTGTGTGTGTGAATATATATATATATATATATATATATATATATATATATATATATATATATATATATATATATATATATACTTACACACACACACACACACACACACACACACAGCTTCCCTTATAGTCAATGTCCACTCCTTATAGTCAAATTCCACCTCTCACTCTGCCTTTCTGACTGTTTCTATCCATAGTAAACCATCTAAGGCCTAGCCTCCTTTTTGTTTTCTTTACCTTATTTGTCATGTGTGATCAATTTTGAGTTGTTGTGTTTAATTTGTGACTCCAGTGTTTTATTTGAGTCTTACTTTAGCTACCTGAGCTAACCATTCTTTAACACAAGTGCAACACAGTGCAAAATGTGTTTTAGTGGGAGAAACTTAAAAAAATTGGCAAACTGTGTCTTAATATGTTAAATGCGCTTATTGTTATGGAGATTTGTGTTTTGGAGATTTGTGTTTGAAGATTCGTGCTTATGGAGATTTGTGTTTTAGCAATTGAGAAAAACTGGGAATTAAATTAAACTTTTTAACTTTTAAAAAAAAAAAAAGAAAGAATGAAAGAAAGAAAAATGAAAAGAAAGCTCATATACACTTTTTTGGTCTTTTTTTACAGCATCCACTGACGTTTTTGGGCTGGTTGGCGGTTCTGTTCTGATGAATGTACAAAATGATAAACAATATAATGCTCATACTTTTAAATGGCAATTTGAAACCTCAAATATTCTGACATATAATATAAAATATAAGGATAATTATTTTTTTTTAAATTATGGTAAAAGAGTGGAATTTAATGAGAGCACACATGCTCTGATACTAAAAGACTTACAAAAAAATGATACTGGCCAGTATCAAGCAAAAGTAGAATATGAAAAGGAAGATATTGTTAGCAATTACAACTTGCATGTCTTGGGTAAGTCTAAAACTAATGAGAATCTGATGCAATAATGTTATTAAACACAATGTTGTTAATACCAAGCATTTTATACTTTTACAAACAAATTTTACAAACTAGTGTGCTTAATGGCTTTATTTTCTGTTTTAAAATATATCAATAAATAAAAAGTTTAAATGTTAAATATGTGTATTAAATTAGTAATAAGCGGCACGGGGGCTTAGTGGTTAGCACGTTCGCCTCTCAGCGCCAGGGATTCCTGGTTCAAATCCCCATCTGGGTGGAGTTTCCATGTTCTCCCCATGTCCGTGTGGGTTTCCTCAGGGTTCTCCGGTTTCCTCCCACAGTCCAAAAACAAGTCAATGGAGTTCTCCTAATGGCCCATGTAGAGTGTGTGTGTGAGTGAGTGTGTGCCCAGCGATAGGTTGGCGCCCTGTCCTGGGTGTATCTGCCCAGCACCCGAAACGTTCTCCCCTGGATAGGCATGGGGAAGCCCACCGCAACCCTAATAGAGGATAAAAAGCGCAAGATGATGAATGAATGAAAAATTAGTAATAATCGATGTTTTTGTAATGGAAGTTGCAATCATTGTCTTTTATATTAAGTTGACCAGCTCTACAAAAAAATGTCTATTTTACAGAAGCAGTAAGAAAACCAAACCTCAATATCCTGTGCGAACCAGGCAGTGACTTCAATAATGTGATCTGTTCAAGTGAAGAGATCTCAGTTACTATTAGCCTCTCCAAAGCCACATATAATGTAATGAATGAGACATCATGCAAAGATGGTCATATTGACCTCTCTTTGTATTTAATTAATGGCTCCATCATCTGCAACATATCAAATCCAGTCAGCGCAAATCACACATCACAAACTATTAAGGAAGTAAATGAATTTTGCTCTTCAAAAGGTTTGTGACCATTCACAAATACAATATACAGTACACACACAAATATACAACAACCTTCCTAAACTTGTGTTTATCCTTTGTTTTGCTGCCAAAACAGTCATGACCTGTCGCAGCATGGCCTTAACTGAACCCCTGAAGTTGTATTTCATTATCTGGTACCAAAGTGTTAGAAACAAATGTTTAACTCCTGTTGGTTGAGAAATGGGCCCTCCATGAATTAGACTTGTTTGTTCAGCACATCCCACAGATGCTCAATTGGCAAAGTTAATACATCAAACTGTTTCATGTTTTTCTCAAACCATTCCTGAACCATTCTTACTTTGTGCTGAAAATGGTCACACCATCAGGAACACACACACACACACTTTTATACACAGTTTCTATAAAAGAGTGTACATGGTCTGCAACAATGCCTAGGTAGGTGCTTAGTGTCAAAGTAACATCCACACTGTCATGGTTTCCCAGCTAAATTTTGCCCAAGGCATCACACGGCTGAATTTATTCCCAGAGTGCATCCTGGTGTCGTGTTCCCCAGGTGGGCCACTATCATGACTGGCCATTGACCTTGCCACTGGTTTATTATTGTTTCCTTGATATACCATTTTTGACCAGGAACACCTTACAAGAGCTACAGTTTAAGAGGTGCTATTTCACAAGTGTCTAGCCATCACATTTTGTCCCTTGCCAAATCACACAAATCCTTACATGCCTATTTGGTCTGCTTTTAACAAATGTACTTTAAGAATAAATTTTTTTTTATTGCCTAATTTATTCCACCCACTATCATGTGGGAAATGTATTTAATGTTTGATCGGTTGTTTTTGATTGTTAGTAATCATCGAAAAGAAAAACCTCATCTTAGAACTGTACATTCTCATTGTACGGTTACTTCTCAGCATCATCATCATCAGCAGCATCAGCAGCATCTTTATCTATATACTCAAAAAGAAACGTAAAAAAGGTAAGCTAATTAAAATGTTTATATGGTAATATGCAAAAATACTTTGCTTTAAGATCAACTTATATTACACATCTTTGAGTTAGTGTATTGCCTTGTTGCTGCTGATTAAAAAATATTGCTGAATTTAAACAGATCAGAGGAGTAGCTCGAATGAGATATGCTGATCGGTAACTAAATGTATTCTATTAATAAAACCATAAATAGACTACTTACAGTGTCGTACAGTGTCCAGAGATTTACCAGATTTTCAAATGGGTCCTGAAAGAAAATAAGGAAAACGAAATCAAACAAACAAGACAAATATAAGACATCAAAATTCATTATAATAAAAAAATTATATTTTGTTTGAATAAATGAATATTCGTTGAATTAAAAAGTGTTTTTATATAAGTAAATCAGATATAAGTACTGCTATGCATACAATATAACAGATTTAGAACATATCTGTCTTCACAATCATTGGCAAATCTGGCCTCAGTTTCATGTACATATAAAAGCTTAAATATCAATAAGGTACAGGCAAGAAAGATATCCATACAAAAACGAATTTTAAACCAGTAAGGATATTTAGTGATTTAACTGTGCATAATAGTATTATAATCATCGTTCTTTATTACCTTCTAGAAAGACACGTCATTAAGCAGCTACAACGTGAAGGTACATTCAAAGCCTGAACCTGTTTATGCCACTGTGTGTAAACGTGGTAAAGCAGCAGCATAAGTAGAGAAAGTAGAAGAATTGTAATATGGTTTAAGATAGGGAGTGTAATAATGTTTTAGATTATAAACTTCATCAGCGACTAGTCCTATACCAGTGTACAAGTGACAAAACATGTCCACATTGTAGTACTTTTGCAATATGCAATTTATAATTTTATTACCTTATTATAGAGCCTAGTGTGAAAAGCTTTATATACATGATGTTTGTGTTAAAAAAACTACCTTTCCTAAAATGACTTCATTAAGGGTTATAACCATTTCTGAAAGTTCATCAGGTAATAATATTAGGTACCAGGTAATAGTCATTTATCACCTCTGGAAAATAAAATATTTAATATTAGTATGCTTCAAAATTTTATATGATAATGCTTTGTCATATTGCTCTATAACTGTATGACTGATTATGAATTTATGTAGGCATATAGCAAATTTACATCACATTACATTTGGTGATTGAACATTTTCATCCAAAGCAACTTATGAAGCAAGCACAGAGTTTGACCACACCATCCCTGGAGCAATGAGGGTTAACAGTCTTGCTCAATGACCCACAATGATAACTTTAGTGGACCTGGGATTTAAATCCACAGCCTTCAGATTGATATCCCAAGACTTGTGCTACCAGGCTACATACTTTTAAAATCTATATGCGTTTGCTTATAATACATCATAAATACTCATTTAATATGAAGTGTTACTGTTTTACATACTTTATTTTTAAAGTTCAACAGGAATCTAGAACTATTACAATGTTCCAAAATGTACTGAATTGTACTATGACGAATACACTTGCAATAAAATGTTGTTTGAATCACTATAATTTGTTTTCTGTTAGTTTTGGTTAAAACTCTAACCAATCAGTAAAAAAAAAAAAAAAAAAAAAAAAAAAAAAAAAAAAAAAAAAAAAAAAAGCATTTAGCACATTTTAAAAGGTTCTATGTAGATTTTGCCTAATGTTGGTAAATAAAAGCATAGTAATTAAACTATTAAACTATTATTATTAATTAAAACATACAGTCAGTATGCATCTAGAAAATGTGCTTATGCTAAATTGACTTCTACATTTTAACACAAAACAAAAAAATAATAATAAAGCAATTCTCTTTCACCTTGAAACATAACTCTTGACTTGTTTCTAAATGTTTTTAGTAAACTGATTCAATTCAGAATGTCTACTTGAAGTTGTTTCAGACTCAACTATGTGGTGTGGCCACCCATATACCCAAAATGCTGACCACACACACACACACACACACACACACACACACACACACACACACACACACACACAAACACATAAAACAATCCCCTGCAACCTGCTCCTGATCAGACCGAATGTAAACACTGCTGCAAGCACATGATTGAGAACACGACAGTCCAGCAGGGTCGCAAGGCATGATGGGAGGTGACCCAAAAAGCAAATAAGCACATTTACTCAATTCATACTACAAGTTTTACCTACTCTGGTATATTCCATTTCAAGCATAATGTATGATTAACATCCTAAATATGAGAAGTTTAGTTTTATTGTTAACGCCACTACTCTTTTCAGCTCTGTGTAGTATAATGGAATATTTTATCATTTTTTTAAATCATATGTTACGTTTTTTTTCCCCTGATATAGCAGTTGAATTCTAATCAGATTAAAAGGTGCTCCTTTTAATATAGTGCTAATACTTTACAACATGCATTTGTATCAAGGTAAAAACAGGGCTGCATTATGAGCTCATGCAACGCAACTTACTCTGTTTTACTCTTTAATATGGGTATACCTTTTGCTAAAATTTTTACAATGCTTTAGATGCTTATTGATTACATACAGTTCAGTTTATACACAATACAGCTGCATTGATTTTATTTTGAAGGCAAATTGTTGGTTTAATTATATTAGATATGTCTGGTGTTTTAGGTAAAAATTCCTACTTCCTAACTATTTAAATTGCCGCTAGGTGGTGCACAAGCCAAAAAAAATGCCAATCATTATTGTGGAAGACTAAACAGGCAATTGGCAGGAATATTACCAATTGTGCACCAAAATAAACAACACAGAACTGTACCTCAAACATCGGAAGCACACACATACTAATCTACGGTGGCCGAGAAGTGAAAAATAAATTATATACACCAAAATTATTTAAGTAAATACACATTTACAATTAGAAAAATTAATTACAAAAGTCCATACGAAATGATCAATGCCAAGAAAACATTTAGAAACTGCCAGTCAGACAGACAGGCAAGCATTTGATCACATGTGCCAATTGCTAATAATTCTTAATCAAACTGTTTAGAGGGGACAGCATGAATGAACATAACAAAGGACAATAACTTCAAGATATTTTGCACATTTTCAGAAATTTTTTTTAACCAGTTGGATCACCTTTTTTTTTTTTAAAAACCTTTTGTGGTTTTACTGATTCTTCGTTATGTTTAGTCACTGTCCCTGTAAAACAGTTAGACTGACAATTATCCAATCAGCAATTCCTACATTTTCTGTGTAACTGGCTGATTGTGAACTTTGTCACGGCTTTGGCAATTGTGTTTTATTTAAAAGTAAATGTTGTTTTGACCTTTGTAATTTGGTTGTACATAATGTTAATTTGTTTTGCACTTTATAGCTACCTTACTAAAAAATCCAGTAACACCAACAGTAAACACATGGTTACGACATACATCTAACAGATGGAGCATGTTGATGGCTGTAAACTTCCTTTTTCTATAAAAGCAAGCAGAAATGGCTGTGGTCATACGTCACACCGATTTAAAAAAAAAAAAAAAAAAAAAAAAGCCCTTAAAAGCAATACAGCCAAAATCATTTAGCATCTATTTGTTAGATGAGAAATCTAAATAACAGCACAGTGTTCTAAATATTATGTATGTATGTGTGTTGGTTAATAAAAAACTAATGTGAAGATTACTATGACGCCGCTGAACTTATAATTCTAGGGCCTCCTACAAAATGATACTTCCTTAATGCAGAAAAAGAAGAAAGGCGACGTGGCATAGCGACACAATGGCAATGTATTTTATCTTCTTTTTCTCTGCTCTAGCCTCAGCATCAGGTAAAGTTTTTTGAAGTTTTAATTACTTTAAAAGTGATGTACAGTACATTGTAATATGATAGACCGCAATTATTTTTTTGTGATCATAACCAGCTTAAATATATTTGATAAAGCAGTTAAACGATGAACTCTGTGTAAGGGATATTTTCCTGCCTTGATGTTTATCTTGTTTATAATTAAGTGTACATACTATACTACTTAGATCTAAATTAGAATTACACATTATTGTCTTATATGTATATGTGTGTTCAAATACAGTTTTTGTTAAGCATCAGGTTAAAAATGGAAGTATTTTTTGTCATTCTCAATCATGTTGGTTCCTTATAACTTGAATACATTAAATACTGATAATTTTTTTATTTGGCCACATAATGTTTAATGAAATTTATCAACCAAGATATTAATTGTTAATTAATAAAAGCAATACTAAACGAATACAAACTTAAAAGAGCCGTATTAAGTTTATGCACACACACACACACATATATACACATATATATATATACATATATACACATACATATATATATATATATATATATATAT
>JAFMOD010000284.1:2217703-2231581 GCA_019802435.1 Corydoras maculifer | reverse complement strand
GTGTGTGTGTGTGTGTGTGTGTGTGTGTGTGTGTGTGTGTGTGTGTGTTTGTGTGTGTGTGTGTGTGTGTGTGTGTGTGTGTGTGTGTGTGTGTGTGGGTTCCTTTCAGGTTCTCCGGTTTCCTTCCACAGTCCAAAAACATGGATTCTAGGTAAATTGAATGTTAAATTGCCCCATATAATGTATGAAGCCATGCTGAAACCATACTGGCTGGCTGAATAAATTGCCGAATCTGTGCATCACCCTCTGAAATGTAGTCACCTCACAAGAACTTGGGGGCCACAAGCAAAATGCCCCACTGACCAAATATTGCTTAGTTAAGTTAAAATATATAAATGTAAAGTAATATATAAATGTAAAGATTTGAAACAAAACTCGTCCTTCCTATGCCAAAAATAACACATTTTTCACAAATATCCTATAAAAAGAGCAAGTTATATAATTGTTTTAATAATTAGTGGGAGGGACCTTTCTTTAGGAGGATGTCGCTGTACTTTATTCCATTATCTGTCATAGAATTTAAAGAGGTGCTCACACAGTTTGTCATTGCAATCAATTCATCGCATTCAATTCATAACCAGTTGACTGAGGGGCCCAGGCTGGCCAGGGGTTGGTTTGCTTGCCCTGATGCAACAGATCTAACTCTAATGGCCAGTTGACCCCTTACAGTATTCTAGGAAACAGACCTTATATAGTCTGAAAATAACTCCAAGATCTTTTCCAGTTTTCTACTTGTGCCGTTTAGACTTTACACTGCAGTTCTTTTCAAAGCACATTTTTAAATGAATTCTTTTTATTATTACACAAGTGTTGTTGTGGAATCCTTTAGAAACAGACCATTATAGCCAATGTCAGGTAGATGCCAAAGATACTCCCATTTTATCTGAAACGTGAATAGTTAAAACTAGGTTATTTTTTTTACTATGATTATGATGCTGTCTAAATACAGCTGCAAATAACATTGAATTACTTTTCAAGTATAATGTTAAAACATGTTTAATGACACATATAAAGAAATTCATAATTAAAGCCCAATCAAAGAATAAACCAGTATTGGGGGAAATGTTGGACAGTTATTTATTATCCTCACATATCAGCAAATAAAACAAAACATTTAAATGGTTGCCTTTGCAGCACTTAGGATATTAACTGTATTAAACTAAATATGGGTGGTGGTTAGCACATTCGCCTCTCATGGCTGGGGATCCAGGTTTGAATCCCAATCTGGGTGGAGTTTCCATATTCTCCCCGTCTCCAGGTGGGTTTTCTTCGGGTTCTCCGGTTTCCTCCCACAGTCCAAAACCACAAATTCAATGTAGATTGAATGTTCTACATTGCGCCTATATAGTGTGTTTTTGTATATGTATGTGTGTGTTTGCAGCTGTGTGAGTGAGGGTGCCCAAGGATAAATTGGCACACTGTCCATCTGCTCGTTTCCATGCAACCCCCCCCCCCCACACACACATAGAGTATTAGGTGGAGTATACTGAATAAATGAATGAATAACTGAAAGAAAACAACAATCTGAAAATCTTATTCTTTATTATTGAATTATGTTCCAGAAAATAGATATAAAACCAATAAACATAATGGACAACCACATCTGTCATATATATTTATTTGCTTGAGAGGTACTCTAGTTACTTTATTACCTTTAAATAAAATGCAGTACATGCAAGCAATGCTACCTTAATTTTATCTTTATCCAAAACAAACAATTTAAAGCAGAATCATTAGAATTAAATGTACAAACGATGATCCCGCAAAGATATGCAATGCAAAATGAACACATACTATTTAAAATTTTTCCTGTTTATTACACAATTTAAACTTAAATCATGTTAAAATAACAAATAGCCCTGGCTACTTAAATATTTTCACTGCATGACAGTGCCTATTTGAAATTCAGTACCCATTTTCACATCAAATTTGAGATGGAATTAGAAGAAGCTCTTCACTAATTGGTATTCTGCATCTTATTCTGCGTGTCACAGTGCATGTAGACGGTGTGTATGCCTGAGGCGGACTTCATCAAGAGAATAAAAGTTTTACAATCACTCACAAAGGCTGGTAATACAAGATGAACACCTGTTTATGCCATCATAATATTATATATATCTGACATAAAGTATAGCGATATATGGAAATCTGGATGTACATATACATTTGAATTGTTTTAGCAATTATATTTTATTCTCTGTCTTATCTGGTGATACAGAATCTACTTACTTTAAAGCATCACATACCAATACTGGATGATGCTTAATTTAATTCTAGTTAAACTGTGCAAACATGCACCTCTGCATTTTCATAATTATAAAATAAATCTGTATTAATCTTTTGACCTATTACTGTAATATGATTGCCCTTTGCCATTCCACATGCACTAGAGTGCTAATTAAAAATTTGGACACCATGTTTAAGTATGTGTAAAATAGCAGTGATCTGTGCCATTACCCTTAACTTATTTTAATTTAAATCAGATGACAACAGTACTGACGGATATCAAGGCAAAAGGAGCTCACACCTGCCCGCTGGATTCAAATCTAATGCCACCTGACAAACTCATGAAGGATGATTGATGCTTTCGCTTTGTCTAGTAAAGAGTGTGCACCTCAGATCAATCTTGCACATTTCTAAACTGCAGGAAATTTATATGGGCGACATTGCAGGCTATAAACGCAATGTCATATACTTACTGGAACATAACCAAAAGCATAGCCTTTTAGCCTTCTTAAGAGAGTTTATTTTTCTGTAGTCAATGCTTGTGTAATGCAGAACACTAGTTTCTTTATTCCGTCTTACTCTTGGATTACATAGACATATTTGAAAATACCAGCCAGGCTGTTATTATGGTGTGGGGTTTAAAGCAAATCTGTCAGCCTAAATTTAGTCCGCATTAAGCGAAGAGATTAAACTTTATAAGAAATGTCCTTAAATGTCCTTTGTATTTATATTTTATCAATGTAATCTTTGGATATTTTTGTAAGCAGGACTGACATTGTGAACATCATTGACAAAATAGCAGCATTAATATGTACTTTAAATATTTTTAAAAGACTTAGTTTTATTTATTTTTTCTTCACATGCTCTTTAATAATACCAAAATAGCTTTGAGCAGCCACTGCATTTAATTTGACAGTATAACTTTTTTAAACTTTCAATTAACATAATGCTTTCTATGAATCTGGTATTCATAATGCATTATAAGTGCATTTATTGCAAGCTTATGAATAAAGTATTCATGATGCTTTATGACATTTGTCATAAGCCTTTGTTAATGTACCTGGATGTTCATAATCATAGTTATAACAATTTGACATAAGGCTTTATAACACAACGTGAGATAATACATTATAAAATGAATTTAAACTTTCGATCCTTTGTTCTATGTTTAGACATTTTTACTTAAAACAAGATGATCACACTTAAACCTAAAGTCTGTAAAGAGCATTTATAAGTTTTTTTGTCTTAAGTCTATAAGTCATTACGTACTACTATGTATGTAGTTTTTTTTTAAAAAGGTAATTAATGACAACACTAAATGTCTTTAAAAAGAGCCTATAAGCTTTTATAAACTGTTATGAGCACTTATAAAATAATTTTCCTGAGAACCGTTCATTACACACAAACATTATAAGGCTTTATGTCGCTGGTCTCTATAATAAGATGACGAACAGTTAAAATATATTACGTATAACGCGTTATGTCACCTTGTGTTATGACAAGTGTTATGAAGCATTACAAATACTTTGTAAAGCTTTATAAATGTGTTAATAATGCATTATGAATACCGAATTAAGGTAAAGTATTACCATATTAATTTAGAGCACCTTTTCCATGTGCACAATGTTAATCCTTGCAAGTTCTAAGATCCAATGGTTAACATGAGTGTTATTGTGACAGAAAGTCTTAACAAATCCCACTTTTTGAAACAATGTGATAGCTGTGCTTTGAGCTGAGGTGGTCTCTACAACCAGGCATGACAGGCCTTGCTCTTTACCGTAGTCTATAGCTTTCTCCATCATTTGCGTGCCCAAGCCCTTCCGTCGCATTGGAAATGATATCACCAAGCTGAACACTTCTCTTGTACTTCTCTCCAGTGTTTCTGTATTCGGTACAGCGTTTCGATAGTCAGATGTACTGTTCAGAGCACTGCACGTTACTTCTCCCACTCTCACCAATCCTACAATTTCAGCTTTTCCATTTACCATAGCCTCTGCCACCCACAAATGGATGAAGTTCTCATTGGCATTAATCTGCCTTTCTGACACATTCATGTCTAGCTCTTTTTGAAAGAGCGTTTGATAAACGTCATAGCAGGAGTAGTACACTAAAGCAACCCAGACTGCACCAAACAGCAGTGCCAGGAAATAGGAATTTCCACCCAGCACATAGCCAGATACAAAGATGCTAATGGTAATGCCCATGTGGTCTGGGTGACTCATGGCTTTAAAAAAGGCTGGGTATATGTGCTCCAAAGTGCCGAAGTGCAACAATGTGATCAGCTGGGTCTTATCTGATGCCCTGTAGGGTCTGATCTCACAGGAAACTGCAAAAGGAAGGAAGCAACATTTCAAGCACAAGGCAATAAAATAATTTATAATTGAGAAGGTCCACTGGTGTTGTAAATTTCTATTACCCTTAGGAAATAAACAATGACAAAACAAAGAGTGAAATAGGTATTAGTGAAAACTACCTTTTGAATATTAACCTCAAACAATGGTTTGTTAATAATGCCAAAAATCACATTACATCTGAATTAACACATAATTAAAATTATGTGTACATTGGCTTTAAAACCTTATGTCACAAGTATAAAAAATCAGTCAAACAGATAACTTACATGTTAGATTTTGTTCCATGTCTCTTCTTTTACTTTGTTCTCAGGTTCACAGTTTTCCCCCTCAGCACCATTTCATGTGAACTTTGCTCAAAGTGCGTGGCAAATACCTAGTCACAAGGTGGCTTAGTGAGAAGGACACATGGACCAGCCACTCAAAATCTTTTAAACGCACACTGCCCCACAGCAAACAGCAATTTTATTTATTTACCTATTTCTTAGATATTAATGAATTCATTTTTAAACCTATTTGTAATGTGCAAAAGCTTGTTTCCTGGAGCACCAGCAAGAAATCACACATATGTGGGGGAAACATGCACACAGAAAGGACCTTGTCCACGCCGTGGTTGAACAAGTGATATAGTGTTAACCTGGATTTTTTTTTTTTTTTTTTTTTAAATACCTGGCCAACGGATCGATGAGCACACTCATTCAGAAAGACCCAGACACACACAAGCACACTATATGAGGCAATTTAGAGAATTCAATTTACCTTGAATCCATGGTTATGGACTATGGCAGGAAACCCGAGAACCCAGAGGAAACTTACGTGGACTCCAAGGATTGGATTTCAAGGGCTCAGAGGTGAACGTGCTAACCACTAAGCCAGCACGCCTGCATAATATAATATTTTATATAGCTTATCTCTCAAATTCCTCACATCTGGAATTGAAAAATTAAGAAACCTCTTCGGTAGAATGTCATAGGGTTTAAAATATCATGATATTTTTCCCACTGGGAAATACACAAACAAAACACATCCCTCAAAAACACACATCCTGACATTGTTGTACTCCCACATCTGCTATGCTCTTTTCCATCTCACTTTCAAATAAGCTCTAATCTGTTGCTGTAATGAAGTATACCTATGCTTCACTGAGGCAGACATGACTAGGCATATCTAACTGACTCAACTCACCCCGGCTATCGTATTTGTGACCTGACTTTTAATTGCCAACTTATTATGCTTATGTTCTGAATTTTTATGATCTTTTTTTCTTCAGACAATATAGGTACTACTTGGAATGATTCTAATCAGTGGTGACATTGTCTGAAACATGCACTGGGTTAATAGTATGCACAATTTATAAATAACAAGTTACTAATTCCCTATTTAATCATATACTCTAAAGAGGTTTTAGCTGCCTGTCTAGTTTTATCCAGTAAGCTTACAAACTTAATTTGCATTAATGGAATGAATACAATTGTGTTATTAAATAATTAATGTTTAATATTAATTATTATTATTATTATTATTATTATTTCTTTTTTATTAAAGAATCATGCACAATCATGCACTAAAGTTAAATTCATTCATTCAGTATCTTAATCCTCTACTTGTGTCATGGGGGGGGGGGGCGGTAGGGGGTCCCCATGCCCATCCAGGGGAGAACAATTTGGGCTCTGGACAGATACACCCAGGACAGGGCGCTAAACTATCAATGGGCACACTCACTCAAACAGACACACACAAACACACAATATATGGGACAATTTAGAGGATGTAATTTACCTTGAATCCATGTTATTGGACATATAAAGAACATAGAAATCCCATCTGGATTGGGATTTAAACCTTGATTACAAAATTTTATTGATTACATATAAAATACTACATTATCAGGCTCTACAGTACCTGATTGAACTCAATTGTATAAGCCAACACACGAGGTGCAGGTTTACATTTAGCTCCTAGAATAAATTAAATTACTGCTTATGGAATAGCGTTTTGGAATTTGGATTCTAAATCACTATCAATCTTTAAAAGTAGGTTAAAAACACATTTATTTAATTTTGCATTTAATTCATTTCCTGAAGATAAAGGTGTAGACTTGTTGGGTTGGTGATCTGGGATTAGTCTCTGCTGGTATTTTACCTCTTCACCCAGCTCATCATTAGTACAGGGTGTGGCTCAGAATTGATGTTATTCTAGGAAGCTCTCTCAACCAAATAGAGTCTGCATTATCTGCCCATTTTGGTTCTGCTGCTCTCATCAGTGGTGGCTTAGTGGTTAGCATGTTCGGCTCTCAGTGCTAGGGATTCCCGGTTCGATTCCCCATCTGGGTGGAGTTTCCATGCTGTTCTCGTGTGGGTTTCCTCCGGTTTCCTCTCACAGTCCAAAAACATGGATCAAGTCAATTGAGTTTTCCAAATTGCCCCATATAGAGTGTGTATGTGTGTGTGTCTGTGTAGGTGAGTGTGTGCCCAGCGATAGATTGGCACCTTGTCCTGGTTGTATCTGCCCAGCGCCTGAAACATTCTCCCCTGAATGGGCATGTGGAAAGCCCCGCGACACTAATATAGGAAAAAGCGGAAGATAATGCATGGTTATTACTTTAACACTTACTTGTGCTTTATTACCACTAACTGCTTTTATTTTTTGTTTTAGTCTGTTGCCAGTTGCCTGGAGGTGTCATCAGCTCCTTATCCATGGCTCTACCGAAGCACTGCAGCTACTACAATTATTGGATGGAACCTGAATTTCTATTGGACTGGCAATCTTGCAATATGCCCTCAATGGACTTATATAGTTTTCCAATTGTTATAGTTTTTCCAATTGTTAAATACGGACATCTGATCACTACATAATTGCTGTCCAACACTGTTGATGCTGTCCAGCTGCTAAAGGTGGAGGAGTCACCCACTGAGCCTTGGGCCTCCCAAGATTTCTTCCTTAAAATAACAACATAACAGGGCATTTTTTATTGCCACTTTTGCTTCGGCTTGCTCTTTGGAGTTTAAAGGCTTATAATCACTGTAAAGCTACTTTGTGACAATGTTCTATTGTAAAAAACACTATATAAATAAATTACTTGAACTTGAACTTGAACCTAAATTCCCAGCGCTGAGAGGTGAACATGCTAACTACTAAGTCACCGCGCTGCCCACACTAAAGTTAAAAATTATAAAAATATGAGAGCCCTTGAAGCAGGTATTTAATACCTGTGATAACCTAATTTGGCTGAATAGTTTTCCTCTGTACTTCTGATTAATTCTGTAAAATGCTAATGAGTAATTTTAGAGAATACAAGGGATTTCATGAATAACATCCTTCAGGTCATGTATAATTTTTTCAACTGTATTAAAGAGAAACAGATTTTTAAATATATATTTTTGTCTTTTTATTCCTTTATTTTATTTTATTTATTTTTTTTACTTTTTTTGTATGGCAACTCATGGAGGATGAGTCCCCCACTTGGCTTTTGCTTTCTTTCTTAGGAATCAACTTTACCGGAAAGTATTTCCTTGTCACTGTTGCGTTAGCATGCTCTTTAAGGGTTCTGTGTACTGTTTTTTTATTAATTAATTATTTACTAAATGAAATTTAAAAAAAGAAAAATGATCAGTGGGTGGCACAGTGGCTTAGTGTTTAGCAGCTTCTCAGTGCTGGGGATCCAGGTTTGAATCCCAAACTGGGTTTTGTTTTTATGTTCTCCCCTTGTCCACGTGTCCAAAATGTTCTCCTCTGGATAAGCACTATGATTTTATCTGTGTTTTTTCTTTACATTTAAGATCAGATTGTTGTAAGGTCAGTATGTGATGACATTACAGTTCAGCATTGCTGCCTTTTTTATTTCATCTATTCTCCATGCTATGTGTTGTGATTATAAAATTTGCATTTCTATTATAAAGCGAATTACATCGCAATGCCTACTTTCCTCAGTTTATACCAACTTATGCACTTCCAGCAATTACTGAAGACAAAAGACGAGGAAGGAGGAATGCAAAATACACAGCGTGAGAGTCACAGGGTGTTAGATTGGTCAAGACAAGGGCAAGGTAGCTCAGTAGTTAGGGTGTTCGGCTATCAATTTGAAGGTTGGGGGTTCAAATCCCAGGGCACCGAAACAAACATCAAAGTTTCTCCCCTGAATGGGGAAACCCACTGTGATTCTAGTAAAGAAAGATAATAAATGTATAAATTAATAAATACTAAGATTAGTGTCTGGCTACAGTGTATAGAATAAGTGGTAAATAGATTACAAAATATATGTACTACAATTGATTGTCCTTTAAGATACAATTCAATAAGTGGTCAATAAGTTATGCCACAATGACACATTTAAATGTCTATTACTTACTTGAATAAAAATATTGATGCCAAGCACAGGTGTTAGTGATGCACTTTTCCATCTGTATCAGTTAATCATTTCTTGTAATAAGTCTGCAGTCCTGAGACTAAATTTAAATTACCTTCACAATCTATTCCCTTTAGGAATAATTCCTGACAGCCGTACGCAGTGTACATCAAGGGAGAATATCAATAGCAGAGAAACTAGGGTCAAATTACAGTCATGTACACTCTTGGCCAAAACCATTTGCACCTTTGCACGTCTTTCAGAAAATTAACCTCTTGTTCCAGGCATATAAGTGCTGTCAAGCCGTTTTTTTATTCCTGGCAATCAAATGGAAGGGTGTCTCTTCGCAGCATTCTGTATTCTATTTCCCTTTTCAAGAATCTTAATAATTATTTATTTTATATATATATATATATATATATATATATATATATATATATATATATATATATATATATATATATATGTATATATATATATATATATATAAAATAAAGACCATGATGCCCACTATTTTTATTATTATTTTGATTATCACCACAACAACAACAACTATTACTACTATATTATACATTTATTTTTTTATTTATTACTGATTTATAAAAAATATATATATATATATTTTATTTAAACATTTATTTATTGATTTACTCCTCCCTGGATCACCACCTTTCAGCTATGTTGTCTGGGGCAAAAAGCCCCTTGCAGGGTCTCCCAAGGCAAATTGGTCCTAGATGACAGGCCAGACAAGGAGTGGTCCAACAAAAACCCCTATGAAGAGAAATATCAAGAACATGTGTACCCTGCCCGATTTAGGGTTATATTGGCCCCATCCTGGAGCCAGGCCCGGGGATGGGGATCATCAGCGAGCGTCTGGTGGTCGGGCACTTTCCCATGGTGCCCGGCCGGGGCCAGCCCAAAGGAGGGTTCCCCCTCAAATGGGCTCACTATCTGTGTTCAGTTGTTGGACTTCTGTGCAAATTACGATTTGTCCATCACGAACACCATGTTCGAGCACAAGGGTGTCCATTAGTGCACATGGCGCCAGGATGCCCTAGGCCGCAGTTCAATGATCGACTTTGTAGTGGTGTCATTGGACTTGCGGCCATGTGTCTTGGACACTCGGGTGAGGAGAGGAGCTGAGCTGTCAACTGATCACCACCTGGTGGTGAGTTGGATCAAATGGCGGGGGAAGATGCCGGTCAGACCAGGCAGACCTAAACGTATAGTGAGGGTTAGCTGGGAACGTCTGGCAGAAGAACCCATCAGACAGATGTTCAACTCTCACCTCCGTCAGAGCTTCAACCTCATTCCGGGGGAGGTGGGGGACATTGAGCCTGAATGGGCCATGTGCCATTCCTCCATTGTTGAGGCGGCGGAAAGGAGCTGTGGTCGAAAGGTAGTCGGTGCCTGTCGTGGCGGTAACCCTCGAACACGGTGGTGGTCACCTCGTGTGGGGGATGCCGTCAAGCTGAAGAAGGAGTCCTATCAGGCAAGAAGGAGTCCTATCAGGATTTGCGGCTTCGTGCGTCGTGGAGGCAAACATCCGGTTGTGGGAGGAGTTCGGTGAGACTTTGGAAAGTGACTTACGGTCGGCTCCTAGAAGATTCTGGCAAACTATCAGGCGACTCAGGAGAGGAAAGCAGTGTGCCACCAACACAGTGTATAGTGGAGGGGGTGCACTGTTGACTTCGACTGGGGACGTCATTAGGCGGTGGAAGGAATACTTCAAGGACCTTCTCAATCCCACCAACATGCTCTCCGGAGAGGAGGCAGAGTCAGAGGACCCGGGAGGAGGCTTGCCCATCACTGTGGCTGCAGTCGCTAAGGTAGTCAGAGGGCTCTTTGGTGGCAGAGCTTCTGGGGTGGATGAGATCCGCCCGGAGTTCCTCAAAGCTCTGGATGTTGTGGGGTAGTCTTGGCTGACGCGCCTTTTCAACATTGCATGGTCATCGGGGGCAGTGCCTCTGGACTGGCAGGTGGGGGTGGAGGTGCCTGTTTTTAAAAAGGGGGACCGGAGGGTGTGTTCCAATTACAGGGGAATTACACTCCTCAGCCTCCCCGGCAAAGTCTATGCAGGGGTACTGGAGAAGAGAGTCCAACTGATAGTCGAACCTGGGATCCAGGTGGAGCAGTGTGGTTTTCGTCCTGGTCGTGGAACACTGGACCAGCTCTTCACTCTCTCCAGGATCCTCGAGGGTTCATGGGAGTTTGCCCAACCAGTCTACATGTGGTTTGTAGATCTGGAGAAGGCTTTCGACTGTGTCCCTCGGGGTATTTTGTGGGGGGTGCTTCGTGAGTATGGGGTACATGGCTCCTTACTACGGGCCATTCAGTCCCTGTATTTGCGAAGCAGGAACTTGGATCGCATGGCTGGCAGTAAGTTGAACTTGTTTCCAGTGAGGGTTGGACTCCGGCAGGGCTGTCCTTTGTCACCAGTTCTGGTCATAATTTATATGCACAGAATTTCTTGGCGCAGCCAGGGGATAGAGGGTGTCCGGTTCGGTGATTTGAGGATCACGTCGCTGCTGTTTGCAGACGATGTGGTCCTGTTAGCATCATCAGGCTGCAAACTTCAGCTCTTACTGGATCGGTTTGCAGCTGAGTGTGAAGCGGCCGGGATGAAAATCAGCACCTCCAAATCTGAGGCCATGGATCTCAGTCGGAAAAGGGTAAAGAGTCCACTCTGGGTCAGGGATCAGATCTTGCCTCAAGTGGAGGAGTTTAAGTATCTCGGGGTCTTGTTCACGAGTGATGGGAAGATGGAGCGTGAGATTGACAGACGGATCAGCACGTTGTCAGTAGTGATGCGGACCCTATACTGGTCTGTTGTGGTAAAGAAGGAGCTAAGCCACAAGGCAAGGCTCTCGATTTACCAGTCAATCTACATTCTGACCCTCACCTATGGTCATGAGCTTTGGGTAATGACCGAAAGAGCAAGATCACGAATACAAGCGGCCGAAATGGGTTTTCTCCGCAGGGTGGCTGGGCTCTCCCTTAGAGATAGGGTGAGAAGCTCGGTCATCCGGGAGAGACTCGGAGTGGAGCCGCTACTCCTCCGCATCGAAAGGAGCCAGTTGAGGTGGTTCGGGCATCTGGTAAGGATGCCTCCTGGGCGCCTTCCTAGGGAGGTGTTCCAGGCAAGTCCAGCTGGGAGGAGACTCCGGGGAAGACCCAGGACACGCTGGAGGGATTATATCTCTCAGCTGGTCTGGGAACGCCTCGGGGTTCCCCCAGTCGAGCTGGTGGAGGTGGCTGGGGCGAGGGAGGTCTGGGTCTCCCTACTTCGGTTGCTGCCCCCGCGACCCGAACCCCGAACAAGCGGAAGATAAAGGATGGATGGATGGATGGATTTATTGATTTATTTAATAGATTAATCTATCCATATCATTACTACTTGTCTAAATTTTTCTTTTAACCTTCAGCTCTTCCTGTCGTGACTATCTTTTCTTTTATAGTGGTCCTTCTTATAATGTGTTTAGTTTTTAGTTGGTGTCACAAAATGAACCATGAAGCAGGTTACCAAAAGCTTTATTTCCAGTAGCAACAGGTAATCTTACAAGCATAGCCAACTGTCTGCATATGTGTGACTCAAAATGCCACAAAACCGGAGTTCTTGGCCCAGGGCAATGCAGCAATCCATCCATTTATTCATTTATTATCTTCCACTTAATCCTCTACTAGGGTTGGAAGGGGTTTCCCCATGCTCATCCAGGGGAGAACATTTCAGGCTTGTTGATATGTTTATTTTATGTATATTCATCCTATAACATATATACATTACTGTAGGCATCTAATAGCTTACTACATATACATATATTTTTGTATATGTTATTTATGCATACAGTATGACTTGTAAATGATATACAAATCATTATACACTTCATTATTTCCTGCACTTAAACTCTGTGGATGTCCAAGAATTCTCTCTCCACTTACTGAAAGTTAGCTACAGTTGCAAATATCTTAAAACATAGTATGTAATGTAATGCAATGTAATCTAATTTCTGTGGATGTTCCAGGATTCTCTGTCCACTTACTGGAAGTTATCTACAGTTCCAAAGACATAGTAGACACAGTAGACACAACAGCATTAAGATCTCTAGAAATGGACATCTAGCCTTGAGATTGTTTTTACGTGTTTCACATGCTTTCAAAAATTCTTTTAATTTTCTTTCTTTTTTCATGCTTAGAATGGTAAGCAGACAAAGTTTTCTTTCTTTAAACTTAGAACATGTTATTAAATATAGAACGCCATTCATATATTACCAGCACTTGTTGCTTGGAATAACTATGAATAAAAAAAGAGGCAAAATACTTCAATCCATTTTTTTAATAAGAAAAATATGTTCCAATTGTTTTGTCCAGTCCATTTCAAAGTTATGTTTAAAATTATCTTATCTCATCTCAGTACTTTGTACTTAAACCTCTACTAGAGTTTGGAGGATTCCCCATGCCTATTCAGGGCAGAACATTGTGGGAGCAGATACACCCAAGACAGGGCACTAATGCTAGACACAAATTTACTCAGACACACACACACACACAAACACAAACACACACACACACACACACACACACACACACACACACACACACACACACACACACAAACACAATGTAATAAAAACAAACACACACAATAGGGGCAATATAAAGCCTGACGAGGACGTGCTAACCAGACACAGACACAGACACACACACGCACACACACGCACACACACACACACACACGCGTGTATATACAGTGGGTTGCAAAAGTATTCATACCCCTTGAACTTTTCCATATTTTGTCACATTACAACCACAAACATAAATATATTTCACTGGAATTTAATGTGAAAGACCAACACAAAGTGGTATACAATTGTGAAGTGGAATGAAAGTTATACATGAATCAACAATTTTTTTACAAATAAAAAACTAAAAAGTGCGATGTGCAAAATTATTCAGCCC
>JAFMOD010000284.1:2187112-2217291 GCA_019802435.1 Corydoras maculifer | reverse complement strand
TGGTTGCACTCAGGGAAAAGGGGGCTGAATAATTTTGCACATCGCACTTTTCAGTTTTTTATTTGTAAAAAAATTGTTGATTCATGTATAACTTTCATTCCACTTCACAATTGTATACCACTTTGTGTTGGTCTTTCACATTAAATTCCAGTGAAATATATTTATGTTTGTGGTTGTAATGTGACAAAATATGGCAAAGTTCAAGGGGTATGAATACTTTTGCAACCCACTGTAATTTAAAATTGGGTAAAAAAAAAAAAAAAATATATATATATATATTTCTATAAGTGGTGCATTTTCTAAATAAATATATACAGTACTTATATATAAACTTTACTGTATAGTGATAGAGCCCTAACAAATATTTTACCCAATAATATGAAATAAGGAATTCAGTGATATTTGGCTTTTATCATTTTAGTATGGTTTAAAAATATAAGGAAATTCATTTTAAAAACACAAATGATAAAATAAGTGTTATGTACAAGTATTATGATTATCTTTATAAGCTAAACAAATCCATCTCTATAGCCAGCACAAACATTAAACTTGTATGTAACTTTTCTGAGGCGACCTTGTAAATGAGCAAAACTGCAACTGAGTCTAAATAATTTACCATACTGCCTTTTATTAGCTAAGCACATTATCCTCTGCTTTGCCATTGCAGGACCCTCTTCCTCCTCATCTGATAAAATACATTTTCCCTGTTCAACTTTCTAAGATTAAAGATTTAAGTCAGATTACATTATGTTGAAATTTTGAATACTTCATATTTAATCTAAATATTTAATCGTATCCACAGGATTATGAATGACAGTCGTGCACTAAAAAGAATGCTCCTGTCCGTGATACAATATGTGGGTTATAAGAACACGCCATAAGGCTTTATAACACAAAGTGGCATAATGCATTATAAATGATATATTTTAACTGGTCATCAACTTATTAAAGAGACCAGTGACATAAAGCCTTATAACGTTTGTGTTTAACAAACACTTTTTCTGAAAATTTCTTTATAAGTGCTAATACAATAATGGTTTATTAAAGCTTATAAGATCTTTTTACAGGTATAAAGTAAAGTGTCATTAATAAACTCTTTAACAGCGACTGCATACATAGTAGTGCATAATGACTTTATGCTCTTTACTGACTTTAAGTAAAGTGTAATCATCTTGTTTTTTTTGTTTTTTTTAATAATTAAATTTTAATGTTGTAAATAAGTTCATATTTTAATGCATTATGTCACTTTGGGTTATAAAGCCTTATGTCAAATTGTTGTAACAATTTATGACTATGATTATGAAAATCTATGTACATTAACAAAGGCTTATGAAAAAAGTTCTAAAGCATTATGAATACTTTATAAAGCTTTATTAATGCCCTTATAATGCATTTTGAATTCTGGGTTCATAGAAAGTGTTACCATCATCTGTTTGCTTAGGTTCCACTTTATTTAAAGGGTTATTAAAAATTTGATTCTATTACAGATCATAACCCCCAGATGCTTAACAAATGTCAGATCTAACATCACCTTTTAAAGATGTAATCTAACCGGCCAAATTCAATCCAACAATCAGGTCTGAACAGACCTCATGTTTCCAACCCAGGTTGTATTTTATTCATGTTGTGTTTACTCCTTAGTTCCTACCCGCTTGAGTCCAGCAGCTTTGTATATTGTTAAGGCCATACACAGGGCTCAGGGTGAGAAGTTCACTTAGTTTTTGTTAAAACCGTTTCATTATAGATAAGCAAGTACCTGAGAGTTCTCTTGCATTCTTGTCAGTTTTTCTAAACATTTGGTAACACTTGCTATAAATCCAGTATTCATAATGCATTATAAGTGCATAGGTAAAATATTTATAGTGTTGATATAATCCTTTGTTAATGTACATAGATGTTCATAATCACGGTCATAAATTATTACAACATTTTTATAACATTACATTAATTATTATATGGCATCAGTGTCACAAAGTGTCACAATGCATTATAATATGAACTTATTTCAACTTTTGATTCTTTGTATGTTTAGACATTCATGATGATCTTTGTATATCCATCTATCCATTTTCTTCCGCTTTGTCCACTACTAAGGTCGCAGTGGGGTTCCCCATGCCCATTCATGGGAGAACGTTTCGGGCGCTGGGCTGATACACCCAGGACAGGGTGCCAATCTATTGCTAGACACACTCACACACTGAAACACACTATATATGGGGCAATTTAGAGAATTCAATTGACCATGTTCCATGTTTTTGGACTGTGGGAGGAAACCGGAGAACCCGGAGGAAACCCACACAGACATGGGGAGAACATGGAACCTCCACCCGGATTGGGATTCGAACCAGGAATCCCTAGTGGTGAGAAGCGAACTTGCTAAGCACTAAGCCACTGTGTTGCCGATCTTTGTATATTTTCATTTAATTTTAATCATTTAGCAGACACTTGTATCCAAAGGGACAAATAAAAGAAGTTTCTTGAAGATGCTAAGTGACTCCGCCTTAAAGACAGACTTGGGAAAATCGTACCACTATTTAGCAGTGGTGAATGATATGGAGTGAGATTTAGCATTACTAGAGCAGAATGTATTTTGGAAATTTAGAGTAAATGTAAAAGGGGCAGATCCAGATTATGCCCTGTTAGCAAAAATGAAATAAAATAATAATAAAAAAATTTGTAGTAACAAGGTTACAGAACTGCAAAGACACAATGTCCAACAGAAATCGGTGTTTTGTCCATTGTTTGTGGTTCTGTCCAGAGTGCATGGTTTAAAAAAAATCATTTTAATAAATTAATAATCAGGTAGGACAATTTCTCCTCCTTGGATCACCACCTTACCGTGGTGGAGGAGTTTGCGTGCCTGAATGATCCTAGGAGCTATGTTGTCTCGGGCAAAAAGCCCCTGGCAGGGTCTCCCAAGGAAAATTGGGCCTAGGTGACAGGCCAGACAAAGAGTGGTCCACTAAAAACTCCTATGAAAAGAAACAACAGTAATATGTGTACCCTGCCTGATTTAGGGTTATCGGGGCCCCACCCTGGAGCCAGGCCCGGGGATGGGGTTCGTCAGCAAGCGTCTGGTGGTCGGGCACTTTTTTATGGTGCCCGGCCGGGCCCAGCCCGAAGGAGTCACATGGGTTCCCCCTCAAATGGGCTCACCACCTGTGGGGGGGGGTAGTAATAGGGGTTCGGTGAAGTGTGGATCGGGCAGTGGCTGGTGCCTGGGCGATGCCTGGGCGTCGCGATCCTCAGTTGCTAAAATTGGCTTGGGAAGGAGCCTGAGCTTGTGCGGGAGGTTAAGAGATACCGGCTAGATATAGTCGGGCTCACCTCAATGCACAGCTCGGGTTCTGGGTCCAATCTCCTTGAGAAGGGCTGGACTCTGTTCTTTTTTGGAGTTGCTCATGGCGAGAGGAGTCGGGCAGGTGTGGGCTTTCTCATGGCCTCCCGGCTTGAAGCGTGCATGTTGAGGTTTTCTCCGGTGGACGAGAGGGTAGCGTCCCTACGCCTTCAGGTTGGGGAACAGGTACCGACTGTTGTCTGCGCTTACGCGCCGAACAGCAGTTCAGAGTACCCAGCCTTCTTGGAGTCTGTGGGGGGGGATACTGGAAAGTGCTCCCCCTGGAGACTCTGTAGTCTTACTGGGGAACTTCAACGCTCACTTAGGCAATGACAGTGAGACCTGGAGAGGTGTGATTGGGAGGAACGGCCCCTCTGATCTGAACCCGAGTGGTGTTTAGTTGTTGGACTTCTGTGCAAATCACAGTTTGTCCATCACGAACACCATGTTCGAGCACAAGGGTGTCCATAAGTGCACATGGCGCCAGGATGCCCCAGGCCGCAGTTCAATGATCGACTTTGTAGTTGTGTCATTGGACTTGCGGCCATGTGCCTTGGACACTCGGGTAAAGAAAGGAGCTGAGCTGTCAACTGATCACCACCTGGTGGTGAGTTGGATCAGATGGCGGGGGAAGATGCCGGTCAGACCAGGCAGACCTAAACGTATAGTGAGGGTTTGCTGGGAATGTCTGGCAGAAGAACCCGTCAGACAGATGTTCAACTCTCACCTCCATCAGAGCTTCAACCTCCTTCCGGGGGAGGTGGGGGACATTGAGCCTGAATGGGCCATGTTCCGTTCCTCCGTTGTTGAGGTGGCAGACAGGAGCTGTGGTCGAAAGGTAGTCGGTGCCTGTCGTGGCGGTAACCCTCGAACACGGTGGTGGTCATCTCGTGTAAGGAATGCCGTGAAGCTGAAGAAGGAGTCCTATCAGGCATGGTTGGCTTGTGGGACTCCAGAAGCAGCTGACCGGTACCGACAGGCCAAGCGATTTGCGGCTTCGTGCGTCGCGGAGGAGTTCGGTGAGAACTTGGAAAGTGACTTTCGGTCGGCTCGTAGAAGATTCTGGCAAACTGTCAGGCGACTCAGGAGAGGAAAGCAGTGTGCCACCTACACAGTATATAGTGGAGGGGGTGCACTGTTGACTTCGACTGGGGACGTCATTAGGCGGTGGAAGGAATACTTCAAGGACCTTCTCAATCCCACCAATATGGGGGAGTCAGAGGACCCGGGAGGAGGCTTGTCCATCGCTGTGGCTGAAGTCGCTAAGGTAGTCAGAGGGCTTCTTGGTGGCAGGGCTTCTGGGGTGGATGAGATCCGCCCGGAGTTCCTCAAAGCTCTGGATGTTGTGGGGCAGTCTTGGCTGACGTGCCTCTTCAACATTGCATGGTCATCAGGGGCAGTGCCTATGGACTGGCAGACGGGGGTGGTGGTGCCTATTTTTAAAAAGGGGGACCGGAGGGTGTGTTCCAATTACAGGGGAATTACACTCCTCAGCCTCCCCGGCAAAGTCTATGCAGGGGTACTGGAGAAGAGAGTCCGACTGACAGTTGAACCTTGGATCCAGGAGGAGCAGTGTGGTTTTCGTCCTGGTCATGGAACACTGGACCAGCTCTTCACTTTCTCCAGGATCTTCAAGTGTTCATGGGAGTTTGCCCAACCAGTCTACATGTGCTTTGTGGATCTTGTGCTTTGTGGATCAAGTGGAGGAGTTGAAGTATCTCGGGGTCTTGTTCACAAGTGATGGGAAGATGGAGCGTGAGATTGACAGACGGATCAGCGCGGGGTCAGCAGTGATGCGGACCCTATACTGGTCTGTTGTGGTAAAGAAGGAGCTGAGCCACAAGGCAAGGCTCTCGATTTAGCAGTTAATCTATGTTTCGACCCTCACCTATGGTCATGAGCTTTGGGTAATGACCGAAAGAGCAAGATCGCGAATACAAGCGGTCGAAATGGGTTTTCTCCGCAGGGTGGCTGGGCTCTCCCTTAGAGATAGGGTGAGAAGCTCGGTCATCCGGGAGAGACTCGGAGTGGAGCTGCTACTCCTCCGCATTGAAAGGAGCCAGTTGAGGTGGTTTGAGCATCTGGTAAGGATGCCTCCTGGGCGCCTTCCTATGGAGGTGTTCCAGGCAAGTCCAGCTGGGAGGAGACCCCGGGACCCGAACCCCGGACAAGAGGAAGATAATGGATGGATGGATGGAAGGTAGGGCAATTTATTTGGGTTCTAGCCACTATCATTGTGTTTGATGATAATTGTTGTGCTGGATGACTAAATGCTCAGCGTAAACTGATGTGAGAGTGTGAGAGTCAAAGTTTAGTCTGATGTCAGTTATTTCCAATTGCCAATAAGCGACGTTTAAATCAAATCAAATGAGGTTCATAAGTCGCATGCGTAGTTATATATGGTACAGTCAGCAGTGAAATTCTTTTCTGACATCTCCACATAAAGTTAAAAATTTGCAATTACAGTAAGAAAAAAATTAATTGATTTGCAAAATTTTAAAATTTAATTTCAGAATCCAGTGTGATGGTGATGCTAATATATGCACAATCATTCATTCACCATTCATACATGATCTTCCGATTAATCCTCTACTAGGGTCGGAAGGTAGAATGTTTCAGGTGCTGGACAGATACACACAGGACAGGGCACCAATCCATCACTGGGCACACTCACTCATACAGACACACACAAACACACTCCATATATAGCAAATTAGTGCATTCACTTTACCTTGAATCCATGTTTTTAGAGTGTGGGAGGAAACTAGAGAACCTGGAGGAGACTCATGCAGACACAGGAAACTCTACCCAGATTAAGAGTCGAACAGGGATCCTCGGCGCTGAGAGGCAAACTTGCCATCCACAATATGCACAACACACACACACACACACACACACACACACACACACACACACACACACACACACACACACACAGATAAAACTAAATGTTCGCAGGATTTTGTTTCATGCAAGAATTAAGTTTGTCTATTCTTCCAAAGAACCATTTTAGTGATGTGGATTTTGTATTATAACCACCATGGCAGCACTGGACGGCATCACAAATGGCTGTTGCATCCTTTGTGTACCATTCAGTATACCCATTCACATGGAATTGCTAAGGCTTATCATACACTTTTTTTTTACTTTAATTCTTGGCTTTCTTTATTTCTGAGTTTCCAGTTCTATAAGGTCTTCAGTAATAAACTCCTAATATTGCACATCAAGGACACATCGAGAGCCATATGTAGTTCTATATTCTTTAATAGTCTAACCAAAGTGGTTTAAAGCTGTTTAATTTCTTCTTTACATTCTTAAACTCAATTGAAGACAGACTGGTGGCATACTTTCTTCCACACTCCATTCATGTTAGCAGTCATTACATAATGCCACAAAAAATCAATATCTTTAATGGCTTTATAAATATTGTGTTTTTATTCCACCCTAAACTGTAGAAATGTAATTGCTGTATAAGTACCTCCTGAAAATGACCATTAATAATATTACTTAAGCATTGCTATAAATGTCCGAGCCATTGGCTGGATGAATAACGTAGCATTATTTATGTGGTAGAAACATGACCCCAATAATCAGAAGAACAACATCCATAAAGGTTGTCACTTGTGGAGCCTTCTAAAAAAATTACAAACATCATTAAGTAATTTGCAATATAGGTTTTACTGGATAATAGAACTTAGATCAGTGGACAAATTGTTCTCTCATTTGTAAGTTGCTTTGGATAAAAGTGTCTGCTAATTGACTGAATGTAAATGTAAAAATTCAAAAAGGACAGAAGACAGGGCAGCAAAACAAGGACAAAAAAGGAAAAGCAATTGAGAGAGATGTTAAAGCAGCAGATTTAGCAAATGAAGGCACAGACCTCGAGCCAGCAAGAATGCCAACGATAGCGAGGTCCTAATTTCTGCTTGAAACAAAAAAGTTCAAGGATCCAATGTCAGGAAATTAAAGAGAGAGAGCTGAATAAGAGAGAAGGGAATGGCGCTAACAAAGGTAAATGAGGAGCAGGTGTTGTAACTCCGGGGAAGAAAGAGGGTGGAGCAGATGTGACAAATGGGATTTGGCCAATGGTATTGTTAAACAGCAAATTAATTTATGAGAAATATAAGAGATGTCTCTCCTAAGGCAGTATCTCTGTACCTACAGGATAACATAGTAACTCACCGTAAGTCAAGTTTTTAGGTGACTTTCCTCACAAAATGAAAAGAGATATATTTTTTATGGGCTTTTGGGTACAGCATGGTACAACCAACTGAATTTTGTACATCAAATCTCTAGATGCCAGGCAGGATGGTGGCTTATTTTTAGCACATCCACCTCTCAGTATTGAGAATACAGGTAATCTCTAGCAGGTGGAGTTTCCATGTTCTCCCCATGTCTCGTGGGTTTCTACGGGTTCTCCAGTGTCCTCTTACAGTCCAAAATCATGGATTCAAGGTACACTTTCTGCTCTAAATTGCTCCTATCTATTTTGCACCCATATAGTGTGTCTGTGTGATGAAATGTGTGCCCAGCAGTGGATTGGCAATCTGTCCTGCGTGTATCAGGCCAGCGCACAAAAAGTTCCCCTGGATAGGCAATAAGCATTGGAAAACCCCATGCAAATCTAGTAGAGGATTAAACATAAAGTAATGAGATGAGATCTCTAGACGCCCTGCCATTAAAGAGCAGAGTGCAGTGCAAAATATTGCATATTACAGAAAAAATCTGTACTATTAGCATAGATTTGCTGCCTTAAAACCAGGCTTCCCTTCTTCCTTTCCAGATATATCCCCTTCCAACAACATTCTCTCCGCTCTACATAAATTTTTTAATTGAGTAAAAACTTTAAAAAAGTTTTGGGGAATGTTAGCATCAATATCTGTATCTGCGTGAACTCGATTAGTTATATAATCCAAGATGTAAACTCCAGTCACAAGGTGCAGGCTTTCTTTTGGTTCCTATAATTCATTAAATCAATGCTGGGAAGAAGTATGTTCTTACAAGTCTCCTCAAATTTAAAATAGCCCTGCCGTCAGTGTTCATGACTCTGAATAATGGTCAGTCTATAAAACATTAAACAAAAAACATTTACTTTCTATGGTGGTTAATTAATCCCTGTAGATTAAAATCTAGATCTTAGGTTTGACTTGTCTCCCTAGTGTATCTACAATGCGAGTTGTAATTTCCCTCTATGGTGTCGTCTGTGCGCTAGGTATTTTGTGTGTGTGTGTTTCCCTTTCATGTTATTTTCATTGATCTCTTGGGTGTTGCTTTTGCTGTTTGGTTGTTTCCCCTGTCTTGTCATTAATAAATGTATTATTGTTATTCCACTTTCTGCTTTATTCCTCTTGTGTTTTTTCTGCACCGTTCACCCCCAGTCTTCAGGTTAGGGTTATAGGCTTGGCTCACGTATTGGGGTGACTGCTAAAAAATGACAAAAAAGTGTAACTTGACAATCTTTTAAGAACGTTTTCCAATTTAGTATATTGAACTGTGCAGTCTCACACAGCATGGTGGCTTAGTAGTTAGCCTGTCCACCTCTCAGTGCTGGGGATCCAGGTTTGAATCCAAAGCTGGATGTAGTTTCCATGTTCTTCCCATTTGGGCATGGGTCTCCTCCGGGTTCTCCGGTTTCCTCCCCAGCTATAAAAAAAAAAAAGGTAAATTTAATGCCAGCACCTAAAACGTTCAACCCTGTTTGGGCAAATGGAAGATAATAAAGGAATGAACAAAAGTGTACAGTCCCATCAGAATACTTCTGCCCTTGCAAACATTAATGTGGATGCCCACTACATTGTAATTTTATTACATTGCCATTTCATTTTTGTCAAGCCATTTTATAAATTGCTTGGAATGTTGGGTGGTGTATTATTTCTATACAACTTTTCAGACTAGAAATAAAATATACATAAATTGCGATTGAAGAAGCAGATGTTTACTACATACTAATGAACATGTTAATGCAAACCTCACGAGACAGCATTGAAGGGATGCAAATATCTTTAATAAATAAATAATCAAAAGTATATTACATTACATATTTACATTAACTGTGTAGATGGTTGATTGCCAATTATTTTATCTCACATGCAAATAAGACTATGTTAGAATAATAAATTAAGTTTGAATTTTTTCACAATTAACTAACAACTACTGTTTAGAAAAAAAATGAAATAATAAAAAAATACAAACAACATTGAGGATAGCTTAATGCCACACTGTACCTTATTTTTTAATTTATTTTGCTGACAGTTTTACTGCACCAAGCACTTCACTTCCACTTCACTTCACTTTAAATGTACATATTATACCGTTTAAATTTACAGATGTGTAAGACAGTGAGAGAAAGAGAGAAAGAGAGTAAGGGTAAGTTATGTGTTTAAATGGATGACAAAGATGAGTGTATTTGTAATGCAAGCTTTCAGAACCAAGAAATAATTCCCTGTATGTGAGAATACTTGCCAAATAAAGTTCGATTCTGATTAGCATTAGCGTAATGAGGACTGAAGCTAATATTAATTCATTTATTGATTTACTATCTTCCATTTAATCCTTTATGGGGAGGGGGTTCCCCATGCCCATCCAGAGGAGAACGTTTCAGGAGCTGGGCAGATACACCTAGGATAGGGTGCCAATCTAGATCTGGGCACATTAACTCATACAGACACACACAAACACACACTCATTCATTCATTATCTTACGCTTAATTCTGTACTAGGGTTGGTTATGGGGTCAGGGGGGTTTTTCCATGCCCATCCGGGTGAGAAAGTTTTGGGCACTGGGCAGATACACCCAGGACAGGGCACCAATCTATTTTGGGCACACTCACTCACAAACACATACTATATGAGGCAATTTACAGCATTCAATTTACCTTGAATCCATGTTTTTAGAGTGTGGGAAGAAACCAGAGTACCTGGAGGAAACCCAGATGGACACGAGGAGAACAAGGGAACTCCACCCATATTGGGATTCAATCCTGGAATCTCCAGCACCGAGAAGCGAACGTGTTAACCACTTAGCCAATGTGCTGTCCTTGGAGGTCATATATCCCTAATTAATATTTTGACTTAAAGGGAAGCCTGTGGTACTGTTATTCCAGGGTTTACAGAAAGAAGACCATCTTTTTGGCAACTGGCATAAATCTATGTTAATAATGATAATAATAATAATAAAATCTTGAAACACATGTTCTTAATCACTGCAGAAAAAACAATGCCAAAAAAAGCTTACTGACAAAACCACATTGCAATTCTTGTAAGTATTCTCCTCCTTTGGGACAGCAGGCACATAAAGTAGAGCATCAGGCACGCTTTACCGAACGACAATCTATCATACTTTAAATACACTGTCCAACTTTAGCAGCACAGCAAACTGCAAGAGTAGGGATTATGGGAGATCTCGGGACCCCTATCAGTCACACAACAATTATCGTGATGGAGGGGAATAAGAGTACAAAAAACTAGTTACTCTTATTTTTCTTCATTATTACCTAGGGACACCAGGGCAGTTGTCAGATTCTGGTCCAGGTTATTGCAATATTAATAAATGATGGTGTTGCCATATAATAGACTCTGATCCATGGCAATGATTGTAAATGGTTGTGTCATTGGGGAGGGTTCATGTATCTCTTCAAATAGAATTCCAGCCATGGTCTATCAATTTTTTTCAGCAAAGGTCAAAGGACCACGGTTAGCAAAAATGTATTTCTTGTATTTGTTTTTCATTGTATTTTATCAAAATTCTGGAGTTCTTGTTTTAAAATTTAATCAGTTAATGAAAAAATTCATTTTCTGTCATTATTGTTTCTCATCAATGCCAAATAAGGATGGGTTGCTTGGTTACTGTTAATGTGAATAATTCAGCTTTTATAATAATAAGCATAATATGATAAGGTTTATTGGTTAGCACATTCGCCTTTCAGCACTGGAGATTTCAGGTTCTAATCCCAATCTGGGTGGAGTTTTCATGTTCTTTGAGTTGAGTTACATCGTGCATTGTGTACAATGTGCATCTATACATGCATACCATTTTTAACCCTGCTCCGAATCAATCTAAGCAAAAGGCTACAGTGCCTGAAGGTTTTACAGATGCTCCTTGTGTACACTGTTAGTGAATCATTCTAATTGTGCTTTTTGTTTAAATTATGAAATCTTGATCGTGCATGATAAAGGAATCTGAAAAGTTTTGTTTTTTTTAAAAAAACTTTATTAAACTTTAAAAAGTTAAAAATCAATAACAAAAAAAAGAGAGATATGTATGATTTGATTTGAATACTAGAATAATTAGCTTATTTGGGCATTGTGGAAGGAGAAACACAAAAAAGCTAAAAACTGCAGAGCTAAAAGCACCCCGCCAATACCTTCACAACGTGCAGAATAGCTCAGTTACCCATAAAAATGTATGGTGAATTGTGTTCAAGATCATAAAAAACACTGACAACTGATTTATTATTTATTCATTCATTATTGTCCACTTAATCCTCTACTAAGGTCGCAAAGGGAGAACTTCTCGGTCAATGGGCAGATACACCCAGGACAGGGCACCAATCTATTGCTGGCACAAATGGGGCATATGGGGCAATTTAGAGCACACAATTTACGTTGAATTTACCTTTACAGAGAACGTGGAGGAAACCCACACGGACCCAAGGGAAACATGGAAACATGGACAAGGGAAAACAAATTAATGTATTAATTTATGTACCCTCATTTGCATGTTTCAAAATACCTTTGATATGCAAAGCGTATTACAATGTTTTTCATTGGGGATTTTTATATCACACATGTTCATAATGATAGATTAACAAAACCATTAAATGAAATAAACTGAAAAATTAGGATAAACACTCAAAACAAAAACATGAAAGAAACAAAAGCAAATATGTTAGGACTCATGATTTTAGGCAGGTGCAGGTGGATTGTGAATTTTACTGATGTGGAGCAAGTGAAACAAAGCATCCAAATGAATGGCCAGCAGGCTTTAGCAGCACTGTGCAATTTATGTGACTATGAGTATAAATCAACTGCAAGGAGCTGAGTAATAAAAAGAAGAGTGACACAGGGGAAGGAGCAAGCTGACTGAACAACAGAGATGAGCACATAGATAAGAACATAAAAACTATAAACTGGGCTAAAGGTTTAATCAAAGCTAAAAAAATCTAAAAAATGAAACTAAAAATAGAGGGTTGAGCTAATGAGCTAGGAAATACATATGCAAATATAAATCAAACAGTTAACAGAGTCAAATCTATTGACCGAATAGGCAATAGAGCTTCAATAGAGGAAGGAAAGCAAATGACAGGTATGAAATAGATATACACTGAGTGACCCATTTAAAGTAGACCCTCAACTTGTAGAATGGTGGAAATTCTTTGGCATTCAGAACTGTAGCAGTTCATTATGTTAAAATTGTTCTGCTGAAATACTAGATCATTCATGCAGATGTCTTCGCAGTTGTTTTATCTCATCTCATAACCTTCCGCTTAACCATTTACTAGGGACCAAGGTCTCGGGGGTTTCAGACACTGGGCAGATACACCCAGGATGAGAACATGCTAACCACTAAGTCATCTTGCTCTCCTCATCTGTTACCAGTTTGGCTATTAATTTTGAACAACTTGAAGACAACTTGAATACTTCATAATGTCTTTGTTGCCTTTCAAAATGTATTTAAAATGTCAAGATTTGCATGAAACAAAATAGTAAAACCACTGTATTTGCTGCGGCTCAAACTGCAAGTGCAGGTCAATGAGTGATTTTTTACCAATGAATGCAATTTCCAAAGCTCTCAACATCATCTATAGTCGCTCGAATTGTTAAAACGTCATATTGCATAATAAAGACTTCTCTTATATTGTTACACTCGCCTACCTATACATTAAAGCGGCTGCGCATAGGAAGCGCAGAGCCGTCGCGCTCTACCGCGCTGAAGGGAGCCAGGCACGCAGGTAGCAGGGAAACGGAATTTATTAAAGGTGTAGTAACACCACAAAGCAAAGGTACCGGACGAGTGAACATAAGCTTAATTACGAAGTGCACCGAGGACAGGGAAAGAAGGAAATAAATACAAATGAAATCCGATCACGTGCATTGGGCCTCGGGCTGGGCGGCGAGCGGCCCCTGGACCTCGGGCTGGGCGGCGAGCGGCCCCTGGACCTCGGGCTGGGTGGCGAGCGGCCCCTGAACAATGGACTGGGCGGCGAGCGGCCCCTGGACCACGGACTGGGCGGCGAGCGCTGGGTGGACCTCGGCGGGCACGCATGCTGGGTGGACCTTGGCGGGCACACACGCTGGGTGGACCTCGGCGGGCACGCACGCCGGGTGGGCCTCGGCGGGCACGCACGCTGGGTGGACCTCCACCTCGGGATCGCCATCCTGCACACAGTAGAGGTACACCCCCACCGCTACACCAAAGAACAGGGCAAGCTCTGTCTCGGACTGTCCCGGATTCACCCCATTGCCGGCACACTCCTCCACATTAACGGACACAAGTGATAACTCCGGTACTGCCCCCTCGCAGCGCGACCCAGACACGGCGCGATCCGGCAAAGAGCGCGCCGCGTCTTGGCTCCGCGGGGGGCTTTACAAACTGGACTGGGCTTTCAGTCCAGAACTCCTCAGAGTTCAGGAGGGTACGTATGGGCAAAATATGCCCATACAGGTATGACTCGCCCGCCTCATCATCGGACACCTCTACCAGATCGAGGCCATCCTCAGCACGGAGCGCTTCATACCCGTACCTCCACATAAACTCATCATCAGAGTCGTAATACTCCGAAATCACATTGTCGGTGCCGTCCTTACGGCTCCGGGACGGCGGGCTGCGCATAGCGGCGCACTCGCGGTCACGATGGAGGGTGCCGCGAGTACGACGCTATACGCTATACGGCCCCCGCAAAGAAAAATTTTTAAATAAGCTTACCTGGGCTCTGGACTCCCCAAATTGACTGGCACTTCGTGATGTTACACTCGCCTACCTATAGATTAAAGCGGCTGCGCACAGGAAGCGCAGAGCCGTCGCGCTCTAACGCGCTGAAGGGAGCCAGGCACGCAGGTAGCAGGGAAACGGAATTTATTAAAGGTGTAGTAACACCACAAAGCAAAGGTACCGGACGAGTGAACATAAGCTTAATTACGAAGTGCACCGAGGACAGGGAATGACGGAAATAAATACAAATGAAATCCGATCACGTGCACAACACAACCAATCAACAGAAAGAGATAATTAAATAAAGTAAAAACCGTTAATGCCCTAGGCACCTGTTACATATATATATAATATGCATGTATTTTTATACACTATATTGCCAAAAGTATTTGCTCCCCCATCCAATTAATCAGAATCTGGTGGTCCGATCACTTCCATGGCTACATTTGTGAAAGAATGAGGAGCTTTGTGAATTACATTATGAAACTATAATAGTATGATACCTGTGCGACAAATCCAGTCATGAAATTTCCTCTCTCCTAAATAAAAAGGGTGTCTCAGTCAACTGTCAGCTGTATTGTAAGAAAATGGAAGTGTTTTGGAATAACAGCAACTTAATGATGAATTGGTAGGCCATGTAAACTTTCGGGCACTTGGTAGATACACCCAGGACAGGGTGCCAATCTTTCGCTGAATGAATGAATAAATAAAAATGCACTGTGTGTTATGAATCAGAAAAGTCATCAAACAATGGTCAGACTAGATCATAAACGTATATTTGAATTTTGTATAATAAAAATAGAATCATTGTACATTGTTGAGGAGCAGAAAAGAATCTCAGGCTTCTAATTTCATTAAAACCTAACTGCAAAGGAATGAAGAACTCTCCTAGTATTAGTACTGTCTTTTTTTGAAAGCACTTAGTGACTAAGTTTATGCATCCAGTAGTTTTTATGAGAAAAAAAGATACACATATTTAACTATGCTATTTTTTAAGGTTTATCGGGCAATATAAATGTTTCAAAACAGCTTGTTCTTTTCATCTTTGAATAAGAAAAGTTTCCTGAATAAACAGATTTCCTTTGTGTGGGATAACAAGACGGAATACAATATGTGCATTAGTGCATGAGGTATATCTGAAAGCTCTGTGCACTTGAGGGACACAGGGATTCCACCCTCTTGACAGCTCATGTGGAACATATTAAGATGGCCTGACATGTAAGGCACAGCTCTGGGACTATACAAGATTATGAGTGCAGCTCCAGTTCTCACACTTGGGCACGCGGAACCCCAACAAACAGGATGGGGACCAGAGACCACTGACAAGGCGACAAGCACAGGTGAAAGGAGCAAACTTGTTGAGCGTTTGGCATGTAAGAGTGGTAGAAGTCCAGATGGATTTTCTCTAACAGAACATTCAGCACCGTCATCTAGAAACACTGACTGAATACACAGAACACAGTAATTCTGTTCATTCCACTTGAAAGCTGGGGTGCTGAAAGCATGATTAGCTTGGCTTTGAAGTCAATGTGCTGGGGAAGTTTCGAAACAGGCTTTTCAGGGGCATTCACTAAAAAACAATCAAATTCAATAGCAATCTGTTCAATGGCATTCAGTCTACCTGGTGGTGTGATTTGTGAATCACACAGCTTGAGTTATTGGAACATTACATCAAAATCCTTTAGAGGGCTTTCTGCAGTTTGTATAAAGTTTGTCCCCCAAACATCCCTACACACAATGCATACAAGTGATGTTTATTTAAGACACAAAAAAGAAAGCTGAAAAGTTTGTGTTATTGGTCTTGGCAAGGGTTCTTTTTCTGCTGTTAGCTTTGCCAGTCATTCTCAGTGAATTTAAGCCACTCATGGCCTGAATTTCTTGGACATAATACTGAGTCGACACATTGCATTACTGATTTGGCATTTGTTACTTTTTTGTAATGGTGCCAAAGTAAGGTTGTTTAAATACATGATAAATCACTTTGACTACCTTCCCAAATGCATATGGCAATCCACCAGAAGTACTTAGTGAATATTTGGCAAAGACTGTGCTATTCAGTCTCCTCATCAAATATTGGTGCTCCTGAAAAACATTACCTTCTGATTAGAATTTTTGATCTTTACTTCTTTGATGTAAAAAAATCAAAACCTTCTATAATAAAGTTTTGGTAACACTTTCTATGAATCTGGTATTCATAATGCATTAGCATCATAACCACACCTATAAACTGTTGTTCTGTACATTTTTTTGTATTATTTGTAAGCATTAAATTAATTTGCATTAGTTACACCCACAAAATTGTCTGGATCATGTAGATCATCTTATACAATGTAAAACATTCTGGACTGTGTGGTACATAATGAATTAAGCATTACCGGTCTCACTTGAGCAGAACTTACTCATGCATCTCTTTATAATAAATCCGAAGCTTCCCATATGAACACATTTACTAAATTGCCCCATACTTATAAATCAAAATTGTCTTTTGTGTTGGTCATCTTTCACAATTAGTAATGAACAGTGTGGACTGGAAGAAGCACGCCATCTTCTGCTTAAACACAGAGCATGGGAGGACTTGTTTTGATTTCTTTTCTTTTTTTTTTTCTTTAAGTTTGCTTGCTTTATTTCAACAATTGCTTAACTGCGAACCTAAAGAAATAGTGCTTTGCATATGTATTCTTCTCGAGTTTTCCATTCAAATTGCATTTAATCATTTAGCAGATACTTTTATCCAAAGTGACTTTCTAATTAAAAACAACACAAGTCAGTAGTTATGGAGGAAGCAGTTACACTGTAGCATTGCCAACCTGATCATTACTCAATCCGGCTTTAATATATTTTTTGTTTTTTGTATTGCTATTTACATTTACATTGAGTCATTTAACAGACACTTTTATTCAAAACAACTTACAATTATACCAACTCAATTTGGGCCACAGCACAGGGCTGATTCAGCCCCCCAGGAGCAATGAGGGATTAAAGGGTCTTACTCAAGGACCCGCATTGGTAACTTCAGTGGACCTGGGATTTGAACCCACACCCTGAGCTTCCACACACCAAGTGGTTAAAACAAGTGCTTTCGGCAACTATCAAGGACTATGCTTTAAAGTGAACAAATATTGGCCTTGCCCAGCAACAGATTGGCACCCTGTCTTGGGTGTATCTGCCCAGTGCCCAAAATGTTCTCTCCTGGATAGTCATGGGGAATGCCCCCACAACTTAAATAGAGGATTAAGCAGACAATAATGAATGAATGAATGAATGAATAAAGTATTGACCTTGACCACTAGGTGTAGAAACACCGATCTAAATGCAAAACAGGATATCTGCTGTGTCACATTTATAATTTATAAAAGATTTTAAATGGCTCAGTGCCCTGTCCTGGGTGTATTGGCCCAGCACCCAAAACGTTCTTTTATGGATGGGCATGGAGAATATGATTAGATCAGATACAACAAATTAAAATGAAATGATTTATTATAGTGTGGTTATAGGATTAGTGTTGTTTTTTTTCTGGAATGTGAGACTCTGGAATGTCTGCTTTAGGGTTCTTAGGTTTGTTGTATAGAACAGGGTGTCTCAAATTGCCCTTGATTTGATGCCATACATATAGCTTTTAGATTTGCTTTCTAAGCAGTTTCCCAGTCCTAGTGCAGAAAAATATTATTACTAATAAAATATACTACCACTACTATGCTGGCCATGGTGTTCATGTGATAAAAAGTGTTTGAGGTGCACTTCTTACCAAGCCAAAAACCTGTTTTTTGAGGATAGGGTGACATTTTCCAAATATCCTTATTTATTTATTCATTCATTCATTTATTCATTATCTCCCGCTTATCCTCTATTAGGGTCGCGGTGGGGTTCCCCATGCCCATCCAGGGGAGAACGTCTCGGGCGCTGGGCAGATAGACCCAGGACAGGGCGCCAATCCATCGCTGGGCACACACTCACTCACACAGACACACTCTAAATGGGGCAATTTTGAGAATTCAATTAACTTGATCCATGTTTTTGGACTGTGGGAGGAAACCGGAGAACCCGCCCCCCCCCCCCCCCCCCCCCCCCCCCCCCCCCCCCCCCCCCCCCCCCCCCCCCCCCCCCCCCCCCCCCCCCCCCCCCCCCCCCCCCCCCCCCCCCCCCCATGGATTCGAACCGGGAATCCCTAGCGCTGAGAGGCGAATGTGCTAACCACTAAGCCACCATGCCGCTTTATTCATTCATTCATTTATAATTTTTTTACTTAATCCTCAGGCGGCACAGTGGCTTAGTGGTTAGCACATTCGCCTCTCAGAACTAGCGATTCAAATCCCCATCTGGGTGGAGTTTCCATGTTCTCCCCATGTCCGCGTGGATCCCCCCCCCCCGCAACCCTAATATAGGATACCCCCCCCCCTGCGGGGAACCCTCCGCGACCCTAATATAGGATAAAGCGGAAGATATTGGATGGATGGACTTATTCCTCAAGTTGGGTTGCCAATCTAGGCGAGAACGCATCGGTCATTGGTAAAATTCATACAATTCATACTGGTCACACTCACTTACACAAACACACAATATATGGGGCGATTACACTCAGTTAGCCTATACATGATTTTGGACTGTGGGAGGAAACTGGAGAATCCAGCAGAACCCCATCTGGACACGGGGAGAACATGGAAACTCCACCCAGATTGTGATTGGAACCTGGATCCCCAGTGTTGAGAGGTGAATGTGCCTACCAGTAAGCCACTGTGCCGTTCCAAAATGCCCCCCCCCCCCAATAGTATGCTCTTCCTGCTTGGCAGTCTCATTGACCATGTTTCATAAATTCCAGGTTTCTGGAGTGTCCTTGAAATAGTTTCCCTTACACATCATTTCTTATATCAGCTGGAGACCTATTTAGTGTCTTCAGTATAATATTTGGCCTTTTATGTGGTTCTTTCATTATTGCATTATTTAATCAGTAACTGACATTTGATAGCTTACTCTGTCTAAGCAAAGTCACCATCGTCTTATATTCGCTCTGTTTCCTAATCATGAACTTTATGATGCTCCATGGAATATTTTAAATGTGGAATCACTATTTCTAGTGCACACCCTCATCCATATGTCTATAATCTTCTCATGCGCATGTTTTGATAGCTTGTCGTGAGCATGTTTTGATGTTTGTTTAGAGATGCTTTATAAAATTATTGCATTATATTGGACCTATTAAACTAATTGAGGGATTGTAATTATTTACATAAAACTGCGAGTAAAATAATAAATTCTCTAGGTAACACTTTCATTATAATTATAATGCATTATAATGCAATGCAGGTTTATAAAGTAATCATAACATTTGATATGAACTTTTGTTTCTTTGTATGTTTAGACATTCTTAGTTAAAACAAGATGATTACACTTTACTCAAAGTCTGTAATGAGCATTAATAAGCTTTTATAAGTCATTATGTACTACTATGTATGCAGTCTCTTTCAAAGAGTTAATTAATGACAATATTTTAATTTATGACTGTAAAGAAAGCTTATGAGCATTTATAAACAAATTATGAACACATTTTCAGAAATAGTGTTTATTAAACCCAAATGTTTTAAGGCTTTATGTTGCTGGTCTTTATAATCATTTAATGAACAGTTCAAATATATATAATTCATAATGCATTATGCCACTTTGTGTTATGCCTTATGGCATGTTCTTATAACAATTTATGATTGTGGTTATGTATTTATATGGACATTAACAGAGGCTTATGACAAATATTATAAAGCATTAGGAATGCTTTATAAAGCTTCATAGATTTGTTCTTAATAATGCATTATGAATACAGGATTTAGGAAAAGTGTTACCATTCTCTATATAAAAGTATTCTGTCACCTACATGTTAGACCTACAATAGCTGTTATGACGTCGTATTTGAAGCTGGGTTCTTTTTCATTTGCAGCCTTAAAAGCTTCCACTTACTGCATAACAGCTAGTCTTTCTGCAAAATTTTGGTGTGAGTCAGGCTCTAATATTGGATGAAAGGTTCTGTTGAAAGTTTCCTTGCTTGGTATTTAATGGGTTTGAGGTTAGGGCGCTGTGCTGGCTAGTAAAGTTCCTACATACCAAAATATCAGAGCATTTATAGACCTCGCTTTGTGCAATGCATGGACACACAATAACAGAAAAGAAACTATTCTCTACTCTCAAACTATTAGTAACAGTTGGCCAAAATGCATTCCTATGTGTCCAAACATCTGTGGCACTGGAACTGCATAAAAACACCTGAATTAAGTGGTTATGAATTGCGTTCCCAAAATATAGCATATATTTTATATGCAATTACAAATATTATGTATTGTTCATTTATTATTTGTTATTATGTTCATTTGTTATTTATTATATTACCCAGGACAGTGTGCCAATCTATCTCTGGGTAAACTCACTCACACTACATGAGGCAGCTTAGAACATTCAATTTACCTCATGTCCATGTAATTGAACTATAAGAGGAAACTGGAGAACCCAAAGGAAACCCACACAGACACAACATGAAAACTCCACCCGGATTGGGATTTGAAACTGTAATTCCAGCGCCGAGAGGACAATGTGCTAACCACTAAGCCACCATGTCACATATTATGTACTCATTCATTACCTTCCTCTTAATCCTCTACTAGGGCCACGGGAAGATTTCCCATGCCTTCCAGAGGATACACCCAGGAAGGAGTTCCAATCAGTTGCTGGGCATCATATTATGCATTAGTTTATTATTATTTTTAAGAATTTAAGACATGGTTGTATTTAAGGTTATTTAAATTCCAGTTTGTTGTATTACAATATTAAGTACTATTTAAGACATTAAACAATGTTTAAAGCAGTATTTCTGTAACAAACACATTTATTCTAGTGAACACAGAGTTATATTCATCAACACCAATAGAAGAAAGAGACTATTTAATTTGTGTGATGACAAAAAATTTAAAAAATGTCTAACATTTTTCATACAGTTGGCATACTTCACAATGTAAGACTCTTAACAAAGTGTAGGGTTTTCTCCAAGGGTTTCCTTGAAAATCATGTCCTTGGCAAATTCTTTACTGTATTAGTGAATAAAATCAATATCTGGTGTAATAAGACTCATAGTTTAGGTCCTGTAGAAAAATAAAATCAATGCCATCTGACGCAAAAAAACAAAAAGGCAAAAGACAAATTAAAATTAATTGCCTGAACAAATCTGTACTAAATATGTTTTTGTTTTCTTCTTAGTTGTACATTTTAATCAGTTGTTCCATGGCTTAGAAGTTATATGATTATGTAAAGATGTTTTTTGTTGTTTTTATATATTTTTTGTTAATTAGTTTTTTCTAGTTTATCATTATTATATTGTTCAGGGTTTCTGAAATAATTGTTTTTGGACTGTGGAACGAAACTGAAGAACCCAGAACAAACCTACGCAAACATGGGGAGAACATGGAAACTCCACCCAGATTCAAACCTAGATCCCCAGCACTGAGAGACGAACCTGCTAACCACTAAGCCACCATGCCTACTTGTTAAATGTTATTTTTAAAATTAAATTTGTTTGGTATGTATTCTTTAAAATTGGGTTGCGATTTAATTACCATAAGGAAATGTGGCTCCTGAGCTTAGACCATTTGAGAACCCTGATATACTGTAGTTTATGATTGTCTATAATGATTTACAAAGCTAGTAAAACAAAAACACATTTTACCAGTTCTTGACCAATAGATGTAAACCAATACAGGGGTATTGATTGACTCATAACCTCAATATTCCCAAACATCTGACTGACTGCTGTAACATCTGCTGCCTCATTTGCTATTCTAATTGTAATCCCTCTGTAGCAAAAAATAGAGCGACTGCACTAATTGGCTGGAAGCGCTCCATATTTTATCATGAGTCACATTCCAAAGTGTTTATTTATTTGATGTCTTTAGGCATTCAGCCACAGACACTGACCAAACAAACCTTACATTTTTTTTTACATGTAATAGCCCAGTGGTTCTCAAACTTTACTCTAAAACAAGTACCACCCATTATCAAACCAAAACATATATGTACCACTTTGTATTTCGTCAAGGAATGGCATATGACAAACATCAATTAGTTGTATATTAAAGCAACAAGATACAAAAGTGCATGGCATTGTTGTGAATAAATCACAAAAAAAGAGTTATTGTTGGTCGCAATGCTTAGTGGAGGGAGTTACTCTTTCCCGTAATGTATTTACATTTACATTTAGCAGATGTAAATGTAAATGTATTTACAATAATACACAACATGGATTACACAGTGGCTTAGTCGCCTCTCTGCACTGGGGATTCATGTTCGAATCCTCATCTAGGTGAAGTTTCCATGTCCTTGGGGTTCTCTGCTTACCTCCCACAGTCCAAAAACATGGATTCCAATTTCCCTTTTAAATTTCCCTTTATAGTGTGTGTGTGTATGTCTGTGTAAGTAATTGTGCTCAGCGATAGATTGGCACCCTGTCCTGGGTATATCAATCAAATAGTGGCTACATTTAGCCACTAATAATCTAGTGTCCAAATTACAAAATGTAGTTTATAAAATGTATAGAGAAATATAATTCTATTGTATATTCATACCATTATCTGGTATAACACATTGTGCTACTTTGCATACCACCTGTGGAACCACGTGTACCACAGTTTAAGAACCACTGTAATAGTCATTTAAAATCCTGTGTTATATTTTCTTGTTAAAGATTCTTCTTTCATTGTTTAGCTTTTTTAAAAGAAGCAAACAGGAGTGCAATTTGAGAACTTTAACTCTAATGTAGCCTTCTCCTAAGTTGCTTTTAAAATTTCCATACACATTAATAAAAAGAAGAAAGAAAAATCAGCATTATAAGTCAAGTCTTCTTCATCTTAACCACCTTAACCATAATGCATTTCTGCTCTGGGGTTGATAGTTTGAAGCTGTAATTTGAAATAAAAAAAAGTAAATTAAAGAAATGTATAAAAGTGCACTGTAAAGACCTTCGTCCTTTGTATTGGATGCAGCTGTTAAAACACACTTAGGTAAATTATATGAACAGAACTCAAATACTTCCTGAGAGACTATCACCATTTCAGAGTTGTGCATTCTGTTTATTTAGTGTTAGAAAGGGGAGCATCCAATTACGTCTACAACCATTTAATCCCATAGACACTCAGCAAATATTGTAAAGCTTAGTGACTTTTCTGCTGCTGTCAAGTTTCGAAAAAACACCTCAACATTTACGTCAAGCTAAACTATTTGTATACATTTGCTTTACCTGTCAAAGACATAGGTGCCAACTGTCTAAATGTATACTAAAAAAAAACATAACCTAGTCTAAATTATCACTCTTCTTTAGAAACAAAATGCAAGGGCAAATAAGAAATGTTAAATAGCCTTACACATGTTGTGGTTAAATAATTAAAAATAATAATTAAAGAATAAACATTCAATGCATTTTGCATTTATTATTACAAGAACATTTTTTATTTAGTTTATTTAAAATGTAATAAAAAATGTAATATACAGTACATAGGGCGACACGGTGGCTTAGTGGTTAGCACCTCTGTAGAATCCAAGTTCAAATCTTAATCTGGGTAGCGTTTCCATGTTCTTCCCATGTTAGCGTGGGTTTTCTTAGGGTTTTCTGGTTTCCTCCCACAGTCCAAAAATATAGATTCAAGGTAAATTGGCTGCTCTAAAATGCCCCTATATGGTTTGTGTGTGTGAGTGTGTATCCAGTAATAGATTGGCACCCTGTCCTGGGTGTATCTGCCATTGCCAAAACCGTAGTGGAGGATTAAGTGAAAGATAATGAATTAATGTACTATATATGAGCTTTAACAGAGGTTGGACAAATAAGGAAGGTAAAAAGGCATTGTATTGATTGCAAGAAGTGCTTAGAGTTAGAGAGGTAAAGGACGCAGATGGGAATGTGTTGTCACACGGAGGGAATGCACTGAGTGGGTGGAGAAAAGTTTTTAAAAAGCTAATGAATGTAGAAAATATGAAAGCAAGAAGGTTGGATGATGTAGAGTGAACCAGATGGTGTCTTCTATTAGCAGTGAGAGCAACAATAAAAACAACTTTAAGAGTGGAGGCCTGGAAATGTGTAGGAGAGATAGTTTGGGAAAAACTTGGGAAAGTTTTTAATTATTATGTTTAACAAAAATAAGAGAACTGAGAAATATAAATGAGAAATAAAAATCAGAATCACTTTATTTCGCCAAGTATGTTATACAAAGAACTTGTCTTGGTAAGGGCATGCATGTAAGACATGTAACGTACATATATTGTATGTTTTGTGTATATATATATATATATATATATATATATATATATATATATATATATATATATATATATATATATATATCCCCTGGATGGGCATGGGGAACCCCACCGCGACCCTAATAGAGGATAAAGCGGGAGATAATGAATGAATATATATATATATATATATATATATATATATATATATATATATATATATATATATATATATATATATATAGGCGGCACGGTGGCTTAGTGGTTAGCACGTTGGCCTCTCAGCGCTAGGGATTCCCGGCTCGAATCCCCATCTGGGTGGAGTTTCCATGTTTTCCCCGTGTCTGCGTGGGTTTCCTCCCACAGTCCAAAAACATGAATCAAGTTAATTGAATTCTCAAAAATTGCCCCCTATAGAGTGTGTCTGTGTGAGTGAGTGTGTGCCCAGCGATGGATTGGCGCCCTGTCCTGGGTCTATCTGCCCAGCGCCCGAGACGTTCTCCCCTGGATGGGCATGGGGAACCCCACCGCGACCCTAATAGAGGATAAAGCGGGAGATAATGAATGAATATATATATATATATATATATATATATATATATATATATATATATAAATGCTGTTATACAGTTGGGGAAAATTTGCATTATTTTACAAGAGGCAGTAATTAGTAAGTTGTAAAGCGTGATGGTCCGGATAAAAAAAAAATAAAAAAAGTTAAATTTGCAGAGCTGCAGTAATTCACTTCTTTTTTCTATTTTAGGGTCGCAAGGGGGATCCCAATGCCCATTCAGGGGAGAACGTTTCAGGTGCTGGGCAGATACACTCAGGACAGGGTGCCAATCTATCACTGTAACTCACACAGACACACACAAACACACACACACACACACACACACACACACACACACTTTGAAACCTGGAACCTGGATCCTGGAACCCCAGTGCTGAGAAACCAACATGCTAACCACTAAGCCATTGTGCTGCCACGTAAAACTGATTTTAAGATTTGTGGGAAAAAAATAAAATAAAATAAAATAAATAATAATAAAAATATATAAATTATCCAAAGTGACAGCAGCATCCCTAGAGCAATGAGAGTTAAGTGTCTTGCTAAAGGACCCACATTGGTAACATCAGTGGACCTTGGATTTGAACCCACAACCTTCAGATTAATAAGCCAACACCCTAACCACTGAACTACCATGCCCGAAATGAATAAATATATATGTTTATATATTTCTTTCTGTCATTATACGGTGTATTTAATTATTTCATTAAATAATTATACAATTTTGTTTACGTTTTATTCAAATCTATTGAGTAAAATTTGTAAGAATTAAAAGTCCTAAATAATTTAGATTATTAATCTAAAAATGATGTCAATACTTGTGTGTGAATATTATCAGAAGCTTTGCACAGCATTGTCTGACCTTTATAGCACCATGACAAGGAATAATTCCTTCCTTTTCACACTCAGTATTTTGTGCTTTGCAATAATATACTTAAAAGATTGTTGCCATGTGACAAAAGGCTTTGGGGTCAAAGGCAAGCAAAACTGTAATTCTGTCTTAAAGTCCAACTAAATGTAAGAACCATGGCCTAAATATGATGAAATATCTGTGATGGGGTAAGTGTGGTGCCCAACAACAAAATAAAAAATTACTGAACTTTCACAATTCTGCAAATTAGACTCAACAAATACATTAAGTTGATAGAAAATTGATTGAAAATAAGTAGGCACTTTGTGTAAATTTATCCTTTTGTCCTAAATTTGACAAAATTTGGAGAAGCAGAGACACCCTGTGGATAGACACCTCCAGCACAGTGCTGTAGAAAATACTAGGTTAACCAGTCTATCTGCTTAAAAAACATGTAAAGATAAATGATTGCGAACTAACTTGTCAACCATTTAAAAACATTTCTCCCTTCACACATGTAAATTGCACCACACCAGATGTGATCCACCCACAAAAAGGAAGGATGATGACTCAAGTGCTAACCATAAGAAAACAACTATGTCATTTTATCTTAACAGTTTTATTACTAGTTATAATTTCTACTAATAAAAAAGGCGAGGAAGGCATGGTGGCTAAGTGGTTAGCACGTTTGCCTCTCAGCGCTGGGGATTCCAAGACCAAATCCCTCCCACGGTCTAAGAACATGGATTCAAGGTAAATTGAATGCTCTAAATTGCCCACTATAGTTTGTGTCTGTGTGAGTGAGGGTGCCCAGAGATAGATTGATTCCCTGTCCTGGGTGTATCTGCCCACCGCGCAAAACGTTCTCCCCTGGAAGGGCATGGGGAATGAATGAATAAATAAATGAATTAACATATTAAGGCAATATTCTGCAAGAGGGATTTTACAGGGTAAAGACATCACAGTGACGTGAAGCTGTGACATAGCGATGACAATTGGCATGTTGATGTTCCACCAACGAATAGGCTCTACAGCAACACATTTACTTTATACCATACTGAGTTTTATAAATAAATTCTAATTGGCTGAGCAGCTTGTACATCCGTGACATTATTGACAATAACACACACCTCTAACCTCTTCACATTCGTATCAATTACATAATATACAATACATTATTTTCCTGATGTTTGTTAAATACTGCATTCTGTAATTTGGCCACTAGATGGCAGCTAGAGATTTGATATTTAGAGAAACATTGTGGTTGGTCTCTCGCCACACATCATACACTGTTCCCAATTTAAAGGGCGCACACTTTGGCACACTTTAGCAGAGCCGCAACAGGTGCGTTAATTAACCATAATTAAAGTTCATTATCAACGGCTCTGGCTTCTCCTCCATGCAACAGCAATCCTGCCACAATATTTATCAGATTGTCAGAAATAAATTTATTAGAAATTAATTTAATGAATAGAATTGCTGCTAGGTTTAACTGTATTCATTGTTGATAAGGGCTCACTTGTGTAGTTTAGCACTAAATTATACTGAGAGTAAATGTTCAGTGTTCAGTGTTATATCTTTATTTTCTCCTTTGAGTGCGAAGACTTCAAAAGTTTTGCCAGGGGATGGTAACCTAGGGCAACAGCTTTGAAATCTGTGCCATGACGTCCCACAGGTCCCATCCCAGCTGTGAGATTTCTCTATGACTTGTGTAGTTTCATTTTGTAATCAAATCATATACTATGGATATTTTAGTTATTGTGCCATAGTATATTTTTCATTCATTCATTATCTCCCGCTTTATCCTCTATTAGGGTCGCGGTGGGGTTCCCCATGACCATCCAGGGGAGAACGTCTCGGGCGCTGGGCAGATAGACCCAGGACAGGGTGCCAATCTATCGCTGGGCACACACTCACTCACACAGACACACTCTATAGGGGGCAATTTTGAGTATTCAATTAACTTGTTCCATGTTTTTGGACTGTGGGAGGAAACCAGAGAACCCGGAGGACACCACGCAGACACGGGGAGAACATGGAAACTCCACCCAGATGGGGATTCGAACCGGGAATCCCTAGCGCTGAGAGGCGAAAGTGCTAACCACTAAGCCACCGTGCCCCATAGTATATTTATGGAATTTATTATCTTCCATTTAATCCCATACTATGGACTTGGTTCCCTATGCCCATACAGGAGAGAAAGTTTTGGATGTTGGGCAGATACATCCAGGAAAAGGCATCAATTCATTGCTGGTCACACTCACACACACCATATGAGGCAATTTAGAGCATTCAATTTCACCTTGAATCCAAGTTTTTGGAATGTGGGAGGAAACCAGAGAACTCAGATGAAACTCACACACACAGGGAGAACATGGAACCCAGATTGAGATTTGAACCTGGATACCCAATGCTAAGAGACAAATGTGTTGACCACAAAGCCACTCTGCCATCACAAAGTTTATTTAATGATTTATTACTCAGCACTTGAGATCCAGGTTTGAATCCCAATTTAAGTAAAGTTTCCATGTTTTCCATGGGGTTTCCTCACAGTTCAAAACATGGATTTAAGGTGAGATGGCTGTTCTAAATTATCTAAATTGCCCTAATAAAGTGTGTGAGTGAGTGTGTCCAATGATAGATTGGTGCTCTGTCCTAGATGTATCTGCCCATTGCCCAAAACATTATTCCCTGGATGGGCATTAGGAACCCCCCAGGATCTTAATACCCTCCTGTGTCAGCAAGTGTGAGTATGTCCAGCAATGGATTGGCACTCTGTCCTCGATGTATCTGCCCTGCGTCTGGAATGTCCTTGGTGTATTCCCCTGGATCGCCATAGGGAAACCCAGTGGGATCATAATACCCTTGTGTATCCCATGGATGGGCATGAGGAACCCTCCAGGACCCTAATACCCTCATGTGTCAGCAAGTGTGAATAGCCCAGCGATTGATTGGCCCTCTGTCTTTGTTGTATCTTCCCAGCGACTGAAATGTATGGGCATAGGGAACAACCCCGCAACCGTAATCTCATTGGGTTTCCTTCGGGTCCTCAGGTTTCCTCCCACAGTCCAAAAACATGGATTCATGGTTAATAGGATGCTCTAAATTGCCCCATATTGTATGTGTTTGTGTGTGTGTGAGAGAAAGAGTGTACGTGTGCCCAGCGATAGACTGACGCCCGCTGCCTACCATCTATGGACATGGAGGAACCACCCCCCCCGCCCCAGTAAAGGATTAATTGGAAGATAGTATGATGAGATGACATAATATGCTTATATTTACCATTGTTTGTTGAAATTTTCATTCTTGCACTCGTATGAAAATGTGGCAAACACTTACAGCCAAGAAATTGCAACACAACCTGTCATACTTATTGTATTTAGTGTTAAATAATGAACTGACTTAATAATACATTGATTCATTTTAATATTATTTTTCCAGAATAAAGTTTCTATTGAGGGTAACAGAAAAATGTTTTTCAATCATATTTAAGCTTTTCAATGCTACATATAATTTAAAGATATAGAGTATATTTTGCTGAGTATGTGATTTGTATTAATAATACACCAGACATATTTCTAATTTAAAAGCATTTTATTATTCAATGCTAAGCATTTACTTTGTTTCTGTCTCAAGTTTTTTTTTTTTTTTTAATCGTAACTGAAGAGATTAAAAAGAGAGCGAGAGAGACAGAATGAGAGACAGATAGCTATTGGCTGTACTGTATAGCTGTACTGCAGGAATGAGCACATGGAGGCCATAAGGGAAATAAAAGCAGTTATTTCCCAGCGCTCCTTGGAGCCAGACTTTAACAAGCAGCATGCTGCTTATAAAGGCTGAGCATGAGAGGGTTGGCCCGCTCTTAAGCTGGTACTGCCGAGCAGGATGCCCACAGGGTGCAGGAAGTTGTTAATTGAGATCTTGATCCTCCCGAGGTTATCTACCGGTACGTCAAACACCATTTATTTATCTGATATTTCATTAACTTAAGCAGGCCTCACTCAAAGGCTCTGTTTAATTAGGCCTGTGCCTGCTGTCATGCTCCCTATGCAGCAAGGTCTACACTGATTTGTTTCATGATGTGGCATATTTTTTTAAAATATTCCTCTGCAGGAATTTAAATTTGACTGTGTTGTTTAGTTCGAACCTGTCAATGCTTATAGATATTTTAACTTGTATAACACTGTACGAGGTTCAAAACATAGAAATATTTCAAACATAGGTATATAAAATA
>JAFMOD010000284.1:2164612-2184612 GCA_019802435.1 Corydoras maculifer | reverse complement strand
CCAGGGGAGAATGTTTCAGGCACTGGGTAGATACACCCAGGACAAAACACTAATCTCTCGCTGGCACACTGACTCACACACTCTATATGGGTGAATTTTGAGCATTTAATTTTCTTTGAATCCATGTTTTTGGACTGTGGGACAAATCCGCAGAACCCAGAGGAAACGGTAACCACATAGAAACTCCACCCAGATTGGGATTTGAAACAGGTATCCCCAGCGTTGAACGTGCTTTGTGAATGTGAACCACTAATCCACCCACTTATAAAATAAATGAAATGGAATTTGACCAGGGTGGCAAAAGTTTTACACTTTTCCTTTATACTGAATGTGTGTCTATGGATATAAAAAAGCAACCAGTAAAAAAAATACTTATAAAGCATATCTGAAGCAGGAACCAATTTAATTAAATAGAATGCAATTAAAGATCAGAATTGGGGCAAAATCATGCAGTCCATGAGCACAACATTAATCTTTAGATCATTTAGGATCCTGTAGGTTTATGGTGTTATAACAGGACTTTATTTTAGTAAACTACACTCCAGTCTTGCTGACTTTGTAAAACAGACTTGATTTATTCAGACAATCAGCAGAACTTCAGCACACAATATGGAGAACTCAAATTAAGTCAACCTTCTGTTCATGCTTTTTATTTCGACAGCAGTGACAGCTGCACATCCGTTTTTCTGTACAGTGCTCCAAGGGCTCATGCCTTACAACTCTGACAAATCAATCTCCAATGTATAACATAACTACAGAAACATAATGACCCAAACAAAACTGAATTCTTTATAAATGCCATACAACACGAAAGACAATGTTGGTTGTGAGTTTCAGTGTGTGTGTGAGAAAAGTCCTGTCACTGGACAGATTAGCTTTCATCAGCTTCCAGATTAATGTTGTTCCCAAATTTGGCATACAGTTTGACTTTCAGATCTCCAAGCACTTCCTGTATTGACACCACCCGACTCTCCAGAGATTTGATTTCATCCTTAAGAGACTCCTGTTGGTAAGATATTATATAATGAGATTTCATGGCTTTGCTCTAAGTTCCATAAAACATTCCATAAAACAAAAAATTCTATTTGGTGACAAGTATTGAGACAGACCTCTTCATTGAATTTTCAGTCTCATGGCAACAAGTGTACAAAAAAATGAACCTTGCGGTTTTAACTACATTCTTTTAATTTTGTGGATTGGGGAAGGCCTTTTACTGTTACATTATGACTAATGTATGACAGAGCACAAAGTAAAGTGTGCAAAGTCATGGTTGTGCAGGTTTGGTATAAAGGAACTTGTAGTGCCTGTGAAAAACTTAACCCACTGAAGATATTTGGGCTGCACTGCATCCTTTATTAGGGTCTAATCCCACAAGGGCGTCCCCTAATAAATTAGAAAAAATTATATTTTCTATGGGTACATTTTAAAATGTTAAAAAGCCTGTGGAAGTTATGTTCGAGTTACTGTTTTATTTTTTACATAATGTTTGTTCAATATTGCTGTTACAAAACTAAAGTTCTTAATTTATAGGTGAAATGGTAACCAAACATGATTTTTCAGTGTTTTGCCACATTTTTGTTATTATTGCATACATTAAAGATGCTAACAATATTCTGTCCTTAAAAATATAATTTATAACTGCAATTTTCCTCTTTAATATTTAAATATTCAAAAGATATTTTTCAAAATGTACAATTTCAGGCATACCAAAAAAACACATGACCAATAAAATGGCAAAAAAAAATATATAAAAAAATAAAAATTCTACTTCTCTGTGCACTAAACTATAACAAAAAATATATATATTTTTTCTTTTCTGATTCAAAAAAAAAAAGAAAGAAAAAAAATCTGAATTTGCCCAGCACTGTGTACTTTAATAAATATTTTAAATGTTTGTCTGCTAAGAACTTTTGTCCATTGTTGGTCTCCACATTTATTATATATATATATATATATATATATATATATATATATATATATATATATATATTCATTCATTCATTCATTCATCATCTCCCGCTTATCCTCTATTAGGGTCTCGGTGGGGTTCCCCATGCCCATCCAGGGGAGAACGTCTCGGGCGCTGGGCAGATAGACCCAGGACAGGGCGCCAATCCATCGCTGGGCACACACTCACTCACACAGACACACTCTAAATGGGGCAATTTTGAGAATTCAATTAACTTGATCCATGTTTTAGGACTGTGGGAGGAAACCAGAGAACCCGGAGGAAACCCACGCAGACACGGGGAGAACATGGAAACTCCACCCAGATGGGGATTCGAACCGGGAATCCCTAGCGCTGAGAGGCGAATGTGCTAACCACTAAGCCACCGTGCCGCCATATATATATATATATATAGTTTTTGAAAACGTTGGGATTAAAGGTGTCGTTTTAAGAGGAGTAAACATTTTAAGTGATGATTTGGTTTTAAATAATTTTTTGGTAAAGAGAGGCAATTTTAGGAAAATATTAACCTTTAAATGTGATGTATTACCATATTTATTCATTCATTCATTATCTTCCGCTTTATCCTCTATTAGGGTCGGGGGGGTGTTCCCCATGCCCATCCAGGGGAGAACGTCTTGGGCGCTGGGCAGATACACCCAGGACAGGACCCAATCTATCGCTGGGCACACACTCACAAACATGCACACAAACACACTCTATATGGGGCAATTTGGAGAACTCAATTGACTTGATCCATGTTTTTGGACTGTGGGAGGAAACCGGAGAACCCGGAGGAAACCCATGCGGACACGGGGAGAACATGGAAACTCCACCCAGATGGGGATTCAAACCGGGAATCCCTAGTGCTAAGAGGTGAACGTGCTAACCACTAAGCCACCGTGCCGCCCTACCTTATTTAATAATTTCTAAAAAAAAAAAAACTATATTGACAATTGATTTCAGAAGATTGCTCAAGATTGCCCTGTGTGTCACTGTGGGATGGCTCGAAAATAGTTGTAGCTATATTAGCAAAAATGTTTCATATATTTTTGAAAAGAAAAGAAAAAGAAGAAAAAGAAGAAGGGGGGGCGGGGGAACAGCGCAAGCTTAAATAAGCAGTGGGGTGAGAAAGGCTAATAATAGAATCCGGAATTTAAGTAAGTAAAAGGGGAGAAAATTAACAACACGGTTAAATATCAGGCTCAGATTTGAGTGTGTGTGTCATTTACAGATATTTATTCACCTTGGCTGAAAAGCATTTTTAAAGTCAAAAACAGACATTTGCTTACCTTGGCAGCCTCCAACATCTCCTGTGTCTCTTCTAGTGAGTGACTAATAAAGACCTCACCTATCTGATATGGGATAAGAAGATCATCCTCCTCACACATCATAAGGTCATCACTAGCATCCTCTAGATTCTGAAGGGATTTCTAGAAATAAGAGATTATGATATGTGCTTAATTATCAGCAAGGATCATATGACACTGATCAATCACATGGGTCACTTAATATCAGAACCATAATCTTGCCTTTTTGGCTTCAATCTCATCTTTCAATTCAGTCACTCGATTTGTGTTTCGGGCAAACTTGTTAATCCTCTGCTGATCTTCAAAGGTGACATTGACATCTTCAACTGCCTGAAACAAAAGAAGATTCCAATGACATTAAAAATTCATTCTTTAAGTCATTTAAAGAATTTAAGTCATTTGACTTAAATTTACTTTTATTCAACCATTTTATTTTTGACCGGAAACCACATAGGCATCTACCAGGAGATAAAACGATGATGCACAAGAGGCATCATTATGGAAAAAAAATATTTCTCAGCTTTTATTCACATTTGAACAAAAAGTGGCATGTCCAAAATTATTCATACCCTTTGCAAACTGTCACAGTCTATGGGGAAATTAGCATCCTAATTACCCTGATTCATTGGGAAAAGCTTTTTCAATCAACTCAACAGGTAAAAAACAGCAGCTCTCTGCAGTTGGTTTGTGGACGGTCATGGCCAAGACAAAGGAGCTCACTAAGGACCTGCGGCTGTGCATTGTGGCTGCTCACAAGTCAGGAAAGGGCTATAAGGCCATATCAAAATGTTTTCAAGTTCCAGTGGCTACAGTAATTGCAGTGGCAAAGTATTATTTAAGAAAATACAAGAAGTTCCACACTGTGGAAAATTTCAGAAGATGTGGTCGGAAGCCAAAAGTGACACCTGTGCTGGCCAGGAGGATAGTGAGAGAGGTGAAGAAAAATCCAAGGATCACCACCAAGGCTATTCTGGTGAATCTGGGATCTGCTGGTGGCAACATCTCAAGGCAGACAGTATAACAAATACTACACACTGCTGGGTTCCACAGACGCAGACCAAGGAGTATGCCACTTTTCCAGACAAGCCAAACAAAAGCCCGCTTGACCTTTGCAAATGCTCATCTGGACAAAGAAGAAGACTTCTGGTCTTCTGTTTTAAGGTCAGATGAAACAAATATTTAATTGTTTGGCCACAATAAATGTCCTTCATTTGGCATAAAAAAGGAGAAGCCTTTAACCCAAAGAACACCATCCCCACTGTCAAACATGGTGGTGGGAACCTAATGTTTTGGATTGTTTTTCAGCCAATGGGCCAGGGAACCTGATTACAGTAAATGGCACCATGAAAAAAAGAGCAATACATCAAGATTCTCAACAACCTGTGATCCCCTGGCTCATGCCAGTTGTCCTTATTTGTTGAATGTGTGTTCATGAGTGTGCAATTGGGATGAATGAGCATGTATGAATGGGCACTTGTGTGAGTGTGGACGACGGGTCCTGGATCTGTGGCCTGCTGAGCTCGTCACCTTCAGGGATGCTGGGCGTCACTGTCACCACCCCCTGGGGGTGCGTGCCTGCGTGTCCTGGGGTGTCCTGGCGTGGGGTCTGACCTGTTCCCTTGGTGGTGATGTCCTGGGGGTGGTTTGGGCCTCCTTGGTGTGGGGGTGGGTCACTTGCGGATGCTGGGGCCTTGGGGGGCCGCATGCTCGGCTCTTGCCGGAGGTGCCGGCCTGGGGAGGACGGTTGGATATCTCGTTATTTCGTCTGGAGTCTCCATCCTTCCTCCTCTGCAGTGCGTTGCGGAGGCCATCGGGTTGTGTGGCCTCTGGTCTTCAGGTTCCTGTTGGCCTCGGGTGGTCTGGGTCCCCCTAGTCTTTCCCTATCCGTCGCTGGGCCATGGGAGCATGGTCGCGGTTTCTTGCCCTCATCATGAATGCATTCCATAACAGGGGCACATACATACGCACATAAAGAGACACACACAATTTCTAACAATATTAGGATATGTGTGTATGTGTGTGTGTGTGTCTGGGGACGTGTGTATATAATGTGTATAATGCGTGTGTGTATTTATGTATGTTTGTATATAGGTATCTATGTGAATATAACTGTGTATATATGTACAGTATATAGGAATGTATGTATAGGTTGTTGTTTTTTTTTCCCCCTCCCTCTTTTTTTTCTAGGTTGTTTCTTTTTTCCCCCTCTCTCTCTCAGTATGCAGATAAACTTGGCCTTGGGAACCAGTGGACGTTTCAGCACGACAACGACAGCAGACAAAAACATAAACATTGTGAGTCCTGACTTGAATCCAAGCAATAATCTGTGGAGGAAGCTAAAGATCAGGGTGATGGCAAGGAGACCATCCAACCTCAAAGAGTAGGAGCTCATCTCTAAAGACGAATGGGCAAAAATACCAGTGGAGACATGCAAAAAGCTGGTCAGCAATTACAGGAAGCGTATGATTGCTGTAATAGCCAATAAAGGCTTTTCTATTAATTATTGAGAAGTTTCTGAATAACTTTGGACATGCCAGTTTTTGTTCAACAGTGAATAAAAGCTGAGAAATCTTTCTTACCACAATGATGCCTCTTGTACATCATCGTATTATCTCCTGGGAGATGCCTGTGTCGTTTCAACAGTCACAAATAAAATTGCTGGTTAAATAAAAGCAGATTTAAGTCAAGATTATATATATATATATATATATATATATATATATATATATATATATACTCGCAATCATATATATAGCATTTTTCTACTATGACGCAATCGTCTCAAGCTGAAAAACTACATAATCAAATAATTTAAACATTTTTGTCAAATATTAAATTATTTCTAAAAGCTGAATATTTAAGATTGAGGGGCTTCAAACGTTGGTTAAATTATAATTCTGACATACGTTCTAAACATTAGAACATGAGAACCCAACGCGCGAGACTAACTGGGCTTTAATTCAGCACGTGTGCTCTCCACTAAACCGCTTAGCCATTCGTCAACAACAAAGCAGGTCTTTTATATTTATTATATATTATATTTATATGTTGGTAAAGCGTTAGAGTTTAAAGACAAAATAAAACCATACACATTTACCACAGTTTTCTTCATGGTGGCTGCCATCTTGAAACGGAGGAGGAGCGGCACACTCGCGGGTTGCCAGGTTCCTGCGTTATTGCGTGAACATTTATTTTGCATAACAAACTATCTACAGAGACTGAATCCCAAAATTGTTACGTTTTTGTTATTTTTTTTGCTTATTTAAACTTTAACAATGCACTTTAAATACAATCAGATTAAATTATTAAATAAAATATCTAATTAGTTTCTAACAACAATTTATACTTTTATTATAAAAAAGTAATTTACGAATTTATAAAATTCGTAGACGTTATGAGCATAAGTAGACATTCTCATTAATCAATATAGAAATATTGTAGCATTACTATCTTACTGTTATTATACACATAGCAACATTAAATATTATAGTTATAGATAGTAACTATAGAAGATGCCTATATATATATATATATATATATATATATATATATATATATATATATATATATATATATATATATATATATATATATATATATATAAAACTGTTATATATAACTGTTAAAGCTCATAAATACCCAATCCTTACACAACTCTGCAATAGGCAAGAAAACAGGCAACCTGTTTTAGGGTGTTTCCTCGATTATTTTCAGCCTGACGGTGCAGGAGTAATTCTATTATTGCAGATTCGGACAAAAGCCTTTTACAGTTCATCAAAAAAGATAGGAATATTTTAAACGTAGAAGTTGAAGACTTAAAAAATACTCTTTAACTGTTTGACTTTATCTACTGCTGTTATTCAATATAGTATATAATTACTAATTTATAAGGAAATATTTTGCAGCAAATTAAAATAAAAAAGTTTTTTTCTCATTTATATTTTATTTTTATATTATTATTTTTAATGTATTCATTATCTTCCACTTAATCCTCACTTTGGGTACTGGACAGATACACACCGGAATAGGCACCAGTCCATCACTGGGCACACACTCACTTACACAAACACTTTATATGTGTGTATATATATATATATATATATATATATATATATATATATATATATATATATATATATATATATATATATATATATATATATACACTATATGGGGCAACTTAGAGCAGCCTCTTTACCTTGAATCCATGCTTTTGGACTGTGGAAGGGAACCAGAGAACCCAAAGGAAACCCACTTGGACACGGGGAGAACATGGAAACTCGACAGAGTTTGTGACTCGAACCTGGATCCTCAGCACTGAGGGGTAGACATGCTTCCACTAAGCCACCATGCCGCCCTCCTTAACAAACAGCATTCAAGCAAACATTTCAAAGCTCTTATCTAAAACTGTAAATTTGTACACAGCCTAAAATGCGTGAATTATTATCATAGGGTTGATTAAATATATTGCTGCAAAATAAGAGTAACAAATCCTTCTGGTGGTTTAGGTGACATTCATCTGTCAGTGCTGTAGTATCCAGCTTCGAATCCTAGTCCTGGGTGTATCTGCCCAGCACCCAAACTGTTCTCCCCTTCCTCCCCTTGTATAGGATTAATCAGAAGATAATGATAATACTTTTGGTTCAGTTTCATATGGTTGTGTACCTGGACATCTGTATTAAAACAGATGATCATTTTGTGTTTAAATAATGTTTGTGTACACATATCAGAAGAATGATATCACGAAGCAGAAAACAGGGTGTTACCACATTTGCAATTGTAAATACATACCTGTCATAAACAGCAATTACTATGTCTTACTAGTTTGTTTATTATAATTTAATTAGTTGATTAGTTGTATCAAATTTGAAGTACTTTACCTTTAGATGAGACTGTACAGTAATATCATTTAGGTTAGACAGACTTTCATAAGAAAGTAATAATTAGGCATACTAATAATAACCAGTTAGAGGTAAATAAGAAACTCCTAAAAAGGTGTCAGATGTTTTTATACTTGTTTAATAATATGGTGGGAAGGTTGTAAGGATAATATAAATTCATTCATTCATTATCTCCCGCTTATCCTCTATTAGGGTCGGAGTGGGGTTCCCCATGCCCATCCAGGGGAGAACGTCTCCAGCGCTGGGCAGTTAGACCCAGGACAGGGCGCCAATCCATCGCTGGGCACACACTCACTCACACAGACACACTCTATATGGGGCAATTTTGAGAATTCAATTAACTTGATCCATGTTTTTGGACTGTGGGAGGAAACCGGAGAACCCGGAGGAAACCCACGCAGACACGGGGAGAACATGGAAACTCCACCCAGATGGGGATTCGAACCGGGAATCCCCAGCGCTGAGAGGCGAACGTGCCCCCCCCCCCCCCCCCCCCCCCCCCCCCCCCCCCCCCCCCCCCCCCCCCCCCCCCCCCCCCCCCCCCCCCCCCCCCCCCCCCCCCCCCCCCCCCCCCCCCATAATATAAATTTGTAAATAAATTTATAAGTGTTCTGGATAACAACCAACACAGTTAACTTGAGAATCTTGAGTTTACCAGGTTAGAACCAGGAGTCATGCAAACTATGCACACTGTTTTTACTGATTGCGTTTATTCTATTTTGTAATAAATAAAATTCATAAAATTATTAATGGGTTGAATATGAATTAAATTATTTCATATTCAATTAGCATGTTCGCCTCTCAGTGCTGAGTATCAGGTTAGAATCTGGATTTCCATGTTCTGCTTATGACAAGATGGATTTAAAGTGAACATGCATGCGCTCAATTTAAAATTCATAAATAGATTCTATTTCACACCAGTTCAGCTTTACAGAATGTTCCCAAACAGATCTGATCTGTGTCTTTTTGGACATTTGACAAAATTTATTCATTTTGGAGAAAGGTACATTCTACAACAAAGGAACTATTTGATATTCAGTTTATGGTGTTTCCCCTAAAGTTCCTCATTAAATGGTCAACTTGAGAATGTATTTGCTTATTTTCTGAAACCAGTTTTTGTTTTTTATTTTCAATTTTCATAGCAAAGAAATGTATCGTGATGCTTTGGCCTTTCAGTCAGGCCCCCTGAAACTGTGGTATGCTCATGTCTCTTCCTCACTTCCTCTGGAGAAATTACCTTTTGACCTAGGCAAATCATTTAATTTTAAGTGTTGTCCCGTTTGATAAAATTTTGGGATCAGCTAATGCACTTCACTTCTTTTTTTTACCCCCATAATTGTATATACTGTATACAAATGTTGTCTGTCTGTGCTATGTTTAAGTGCAACATTATCAAAAAAATTTTAAAAGAGAAAAGAAGATCCAGAATGACCAAAACTGCTTAAATGACAAAAAATAGGCACAAATTCCTAAGTTGCCAGAATTCAACAAAAATGTGAAATTTTAACAAAAACTCCTTAAATCACATGAAAAATGCACAACCACCAAAAGTGCCCAGAAATAACCAAAAAATGAAGTTTCTCCATTGACCGTGCTGACACTAGGAGGAGCCCATGTCCTTCCTTGATATCTTCCCAAACCTGCGCCAATGGAGATCTCACACACACACACACACACACACACACACAGACACACACACACACACACACACAGACACACACACACACACACACACACAGTTGGTTAGTGGGTTAGTGGCTAACCACTCATGGCCTGCTCTTCCTTGCAGCTCGTCCAACTACTTGAATCCATGGACTGTGAGAGAACCCGGAGGAAACCCACGCGAACATGGGGAGAACCCCCCCGCGACCCTAATATAGGATAAAGCGGAACATAATGAATGAATGAATGAATGAAGACACAGTAATTGCACCTGCACTTACACTCTTCGCATGTTCATCATTATAATACTGGTTAAATCATGCATTACACAAATACCTTTTTTGTTTAGGCTTTGTTTAACTGTGGTGCAAAATAAGGACTTTTTGAACTGAGAGTAAGCCCACGATGCAGGCCGACATTCTCGCAATACATACCTTCCTGAATGTCACCCTCCCTGATTCATATGAATCATTTCAATCAGTCACACATCTTCCATCACTTATACACTTCATATCCATAATTTAGGTATTCTGTGGCTGCAGCATCACAAATCCTACTGTTTCCGTTGCTACATGCTTTCTTTTACATTACTTAACACCTAGCTAAATTAGCACCTCACAAATGTGTCGCAAATGTGTTACCTCCTGTAACACATTCAAATTCTTAATGAACATTTATTTTTTGGCGCATAAGTTTGCTAAAACTTTTGCCATTGTACTTATTGTGAGTACAATTATTCCATTAATCTGAAGGTGGAGGCGCCACAAGATGCCACAATTTCACTATTATAGCAAGGTGCTGCAAGCTAATGGGATGTGGTTCATAAAGAATATAGAAAACTCAACACAGCATTTTATCTACCTGCTACCGAAGTTCCTTCAGTGTTAGAGAATGTACAAAATGCGTGGGTTTTCTTTCAACTCAAATGTTATCATCTTTTAAGGATTACAAATGAGACCTTGTTTATTACAACCTCAGGGCATTATAAATCCAAACAGGGTATAAGGTATATGTATATTTACATTTATGTACATTTACATTTATAATTGATCGCCAGATCTCGTACAAATTGTTTCATTGACACAGATTTTTCATTATGGTCTTATAAACAAAAATGATGGTATTTTATTTTCCATGCAGGAATCATATGTACCTGCAGAATGTGAGGGGAGTCCATGCTACAATTGTTGTGATGTCTGTATCTAGGGTTTGCTAATATTTTTTATTTGATTTGGTTTATTTGTGATTTTAGGATAATCTTCCTACTGTGTATACTACACAGGGTGCATTTTATAACCATACAAAAAGCTTAAAACAAAACTAATCTGCTTTCTGTAATTATAGTTAGGGGTGGATTTCATGAAAGCGAACGTTCTTAGCGAGTTACGAACAACTTTAAGAACGACGTAACTTTAAGAACGCGAATTTTACGGCGCTTTCCCAAAAGCCTTCTTAAATCTCCTAGACTAAGAGAAATTTTTAAATCGTTCTTTGTAGACTCCGCCCCTGAAAAGGCACCATCAGTCGAAAACTGAATCACAGATTACCACACAATCTCTCATTATAATGCACAAAAAATAAACAAATAATTTTGAAAATATTAATTTATTCATTATCTCCCGCTTTATCCTCTATTAGGGTCGCGGTGGGGTTCATCATGCCCATCCAGGGGAGAACGTCTCAGGCGCTGGGCAGATACACCCAGGACAGGGCGCCAATCCATCGCTGGGCACACACTCACACAGACATACTCTATATGGGGCAATTTGGAGAATTCAATTGACTTGATCCATGTTTTTGGACTGTGGGAGGAAACCGGAGAACATGGAGGAAACCCACGCGGACACGGGGAGAACATGGAAACTCCACTCAGATGGGGATTCGAACTGGGAATCCCTAGCACTGAGAGGCGAACGTGCTAACCACTAAGCCACCGTGCCGCCAATTTTGAAAATATATATATTTTTAAATTATATAAACACTAAATAATCATATTTACATAAGGGTACTTTTACAAAAAGCAGGAAACAATTTTTAACTAATCACTTACCAAGCAACTTATCAATGGGTGCACTTTTAACCTGAAAGCATTATTCAGTGGCATGGCAAACCAACAGCATAATATACACTTTTCTGAAAGCAAACTAAATAAGATGCTTGATTAAGTAGAACAAAAAGACAAATTATATCCATTATTACATTTTTTTTTCAAAGCACGAGAAAGTGGAGGATGTATCACAAACTATCAGTGCTTGCAATTCAACTAATAGATCAGGCATAAACTGTATTTGGCAGGAACATGAATTCCGTCTTCATTCTCACATTCTTCATTAGGAAGATTTAAGCCAGCCCCAACTGCAATGTTGTTTTGTGCTGGTAAAAACCTAAATCCCCCTGATGCATATATATATATATATATATATATATATATATTCATTCATTCATTATCTTCCGCTTATCCTCTATTAGGGTCGCGGTGGGGTTCCCCATGCCCATCCAGGGGAGAACGTCTTGGGCGCTGGGCAGATAGACCCAGGACAGGGCACCAATACATCGCTGGGCACACACTTACACACACAGACACACTCTATATGGGGCAATTTTGAGAATTCAATTGACTTGATCCATGTTTTTGGACTCTGGGAGGAAACCGGAGAAGCCGGAGGAAACCCACACAGACACGGGGAGAACATGGAAACTCCACCCAGATGGGGATTTGAACCCGGAATCATTAGCGCTGAGAGGCGAATGTGCTAACCACTAAGCCACGTACATTTATTCATTTATTTATTAATGTATCCCCATCTTGGTGGAGTTTCCATGTACTCCCACAGTCCAAAAAAACATGGATCAAGTCAATTGAGTTCTCCAAATTGCCCTGTATAGAGTGTGCTTGTGTGAGTGAGTGGGTGCCCAGCGATGGATTGGTGCCCTGTCCTGGTATGTACCAGCGCCTGAGTTCTCCCCTGGATGGGCATGGGGAACCCCACCGCGACCCCAATAGTGGATAAAGTGGAAGATGATGGAAGGGTGGATATATATATATATATATTCATTCATTCATTATCTCCCGCTCCCCATCCAGGGGAGAACGTCTCAGGCGCCGGGCAGATAGACCCAGGACATGGCGCCAATCCATCGCTGGGCACACACTCACTCACACAGACACTCTCTATTTGGGGCAATTTTTTGAGATTTCAATTAACTTGATCCATGTTTTTGGACTGTGGGAGGAAACCGGAGAACCCAGAGGAAACCCACGCAGACACGGGGAGAACATGGAAACTCCAGCCAGATGGGGATTCGAATCGGGAATCCCTAGCGCTGAGAGGCGAACGTGCTAACCACTAAGCCACCGGGCCGCCTCTATATATATATATATATATATATATATATATATATATATATATATATATATATATATATATATATATATATATATACACACACACACATATATATATATATATATATATATATATATATATATATATATATATATATATATATATATATATATATATATATATATAATATATATATATATATATATATATATATATATATATATATATATATATATATATATATATATATATATATATACACTCACCGACCACTTTATAAGGTACACCTGTCCAACTGCTCGTTAACACTTAATTTCTAATCAGCCAATCACATGGCGGCAACTTAGTGCATTTAGGCATGTAGACATGGTCAAGACAATCTCCTGCAGTTCAAACCGAGCATCAGTATGGGGAAGAAAGGTGATTTGAGTGCCTTTGAACGTGGCATGGTTGTTGGTGCCAGAAGGGCTGGTCTGAGTATTTCAGAAACTGCTGATCTACTGGGATTTTCACGCACAACCATCTCTAGGGTTTACAAAGAATGGTCCGAAAAAGAAAAAACATCCAGTGAGCGGCAGTTCTGTGGGCGGAAATGCCTTGTTGATGCCAGAGGTCAGAGGAGAATGGCCAGACTGGTTCGAGCTGATAGAAAGGCACCGGTGACTCAAATAGGCACCCGTTACAACCAAGGTAGGCAGAAGAGCATCTATGAACGCACAATACGTCGAACTTTGAGGCAGATGGGCTACAGCAGCAGAAGACCACACCGGGTGCCACTCCTTTCAGCTAAGAACAGGAAACTGAGGCTACAATTTGCACAAGCTCATCAAAATTGGACAATAGAAGATTGGAAAAACGTTGCCTGGTCTGATGAGTCTCGATTTCTGCTGCGACATTCGGATGGTAGGGTCAGAATTTGGCGTCAACAACATGAAAGCATGGATCCATCCTGCCTTGTACCCCCCCCCCCCCCCCCCCCCCCCCCCCCCCCCCCCCCCCCCCCCCCCCCCCCCCCCCCCCCCCCCCCCCCCCCCCCCCCCCCCCCCCCCCCCCCCCCCCGTGCCATGTCATAAAGCTGGAATCATCTCAGACTGGTTTCTTGAACATGACAATGAGTTCTGTGTGATGCCATCATGTCAATATGGACCAAACTCTCTGAGGAATGCTTCCAGCACCTTGAATCTATGTCACAAAGAATTGAGGCAGTTCGGAAGGCAAAAGGGGGTCCAACCCGTTACTAGAATGGTGTACCTAATAAAGTGGCCCGTGAGTGTATACTGTATATATGTATGTATGTATATATATATATATATATATATATATATATATATATATATATATATATATATATATATATATATATGCGCGATTTAAATCTGGAAACTAAAGATATCTATAAAATAATGATAATGCATAAAATAATACGTGACTAAATTACCGAATTCCAGGTGATAATATTAGTGCTTATTTTATTTCTGTGCGATTTAACCAGTGTGTCCGTGAGTCTTTGTTCGCTGCCAGTTGTTCTTAGTGAGTTACGAGTGGGTCTGAGCACTCGTAAGTTACGAGCGATTTTAAGAACGACTTAAGTTACGCATGCATTCGGGAAAGGCTCGTAAATTTTAGAACGCTCTTAAGTACGAAGTTACGAAGTACTTAGCGCTACGACACTTTTGGGAAATCCAGCCAAGGTCAATATCTTCAATCTAAGTGGTTTATATTTAGATTTTGTTTCATCTTATTTTGTCCCGCTAACAGCATTGCAAATGGGCAATGTAGATTGGTTGGACATTGAAAGCAAGATCTGTACCACTAATTTTGTTTTGCCCTCAGGGGTTTCCATGGGGATCTGATAACCTGGAAAAATGTTTTAGCCTGGTCCATTCACCCTGGTCCTTTAAAGCGTATCAACCCTGTGATTTTTTGCCTCCATTTGCTCCCATGTCTGTCTTGCCCATTACTTTGACATATCACTTCTCAAACTGTATATTCTTGAATGCTCGTCAACCCTTCTGCCCATGCTTTGTTAGTCCAAAGAACTACACTAAACTATATTTTCAATTTTTTTATGCCACTTTACTTTTCAATTTATTGCGTATTTTTGGTACTTTTAATTATTATTTTTTAAATTTCTAGTTTTGTATATATAAACACGACTAATAAAGCGTCTGTAAAAATTAATAAAGTATTCTAGGTCTGATTCTAATTCTGATTGATTCTGAAGTCCACTTGGGTCTTACCGCCATTATTCCGAATCCTAATCTCAAGGACTATACCGTTGCCCAGTTTTGTTAATTCTTGCTGCTACTTCACTTCCACCAGCTGGTGATCTTGTCTCCTTAATCACTTCTTCTCTGACCTCTCATAATGTCAGTTTTTGTTTGTTTTCTTTATGCTTATACTCCCTGTGTTCTTTCTTCAGGAGCCTTGTCTTTTCCCTGCTGCTGCATTTTCTACCTCCACAGCTGTTCCACCTCTCTGACCCCTGGTGGCATTTTCCCTTCATTCAGATCTCCCTATATTGCTCTGTGCTTTCTCTATTAGATCATGACCCAGCTAGTAGCTGTTCTAATCCTCTGACTGAAAGTTTACAATAAATTAATAACTTTATTTGATCTAACTGCATTTGTCCATCACTTCTATTAGCTCTCCACCGCTGTTCTTGGTGATACCCACCTTAACCCCTAAAGGTTTACTACAGCAATAAACAGTGGCAAACAGGAGTGCATTTTCTCAGTTGTTCATTGATTTGTTTCTCTCAATCCAGTAATCATAATATATTTTTTAACACATTCATAAAGCTTTATAAAGTATTTATAATGCATTATAATACTTGTCATAAGCCTTTGTTAATGTCCATAGAAGTATATAACCACACTTATAAAGTGTTATAATAAAATTCCTTAAGGCTTTATAACACAAGGTAACATAATGCATTAAAAAATTATATATTTATCAACCGATTACAGAGACCAGTGATATAAAATCCTATAGTGTTTGTGTTTAACATTTTTCCTGAAAATGACTTTATAAGTGCATATAACTGTTTATAAAAGCTTATAAGCTCTCTTTACAGACATAAAGTAGGGTGTTGTCATTAATTAACTCTTTGAACATTTAAAAAATAAATTAAAATTATAATGCATTATGTCAATTCTTGTTATAAAGCCTTATGTCAAATTGTTATAACAATTTATGAATATGAATACCAAATTCATTGAAAGTGTTACTATTTGTTTTTTCTGTACAATTTACGCTTACTTATAATTACTGTTTTTTATAACTTGCAACAATTTTAAAAATGAGGAATAAACATGTCTTCTATAGAGGATTCAATGCTTGCTCATTGACAAATCAATTCAACAAACATTCCTTTATATTAATAAGGAATTGAGGAAAATATATAGTATGTAAATATTTTTAATATGTTGCTTTTTACATATAAACTGTAAAATTCACACATTTCCTGGGTCTATATACAGTTTTTTGTAGTGCACTGGACATTTTTAACTTTTTGTTCTTTTTGTAGTTAAGTGTATTTATCAGTGTCCGATTAGTAAATATCCACTTTGTAAATATTAAGCTTGCTACACCCTTATGCAAATATTAGCACAATGTTCACAGCCTTGTGATGATTTCACTGTTGATTTAGATTTATGCATGCCAGGCTGTACCTTCCTTTAGAATTTTAAACTTTGATTCCTATGCAATACTTTTCTTTCATAATGTCACTGTTAAAAAAATTTAAATCATAATTAACAGGTCATTTGACATCAGTCTATATTAGGCCTGGAATGTTAGAGGTCTCTTATGGTTATTCTAAAGTACTAATACTAATACTAATACTTTTATTATAACTACTACTACAACTACTACTACTACTACTACATATAATACCAATAATAATAATAATAATAATAATAATAATAATAATAGGGTGGCATAGTGGTCAGCATGTTCACCTCTCAGCACTGGAGATCCAGGTTGAGTTTTCTACAGATTCTCAAGTTATTTTCCCACAGACCAAAAATATGTTTCAACATAAATTGATTGCCCTAAATTGCTCCAATATAATGTGAATGAGTGTGCATCCAGCAATAGATTGGCACCCTTTCCGGGGTATATCTGGCCTTCATGCGACCCTAGTTAAGGACAAAGTTTAAGCTAATGAGATGAGATTAAAATTGCCCCTATATAGTTAGTATGTGTGTGTGAGTGAATGTGACCAGATATAGATTGGTGCCATGTCCTGGGTGTATCTGCCCAGCACCTGAAACATTCTCCCCTGAATGGGCATGAAACAATCTCCCCTGAATGGGCCGACACTAGAAGAGGATTAAGTGGAGGATAATGAATAGATGGATGGATGATAATAATAATTCTAAAAATAATAAATCACTCGGTTTTAAGACAAAAAGACTTCTTATATAAAATGAATGAGAATGAATAAATACATTTTAGAAAGTCCAAAAAGTACTAGCTAATATATTACAGTGCAAAGAGATAAGACTTTTACAACTTATCTTTCAGAAAATTAAAGGGATAAAACTTAAGATATTATAAAGTGTTAGATAGTATAGATAGTTAGGATAATATACACATATTTTCAAATATGAAATATATAAATATTTTAATACAATAAATTACTTTTGTAACATATAGCCTTTCCTGTCTAAAACACTTAAACGGGTGGTATCAACACAGGTCTCCAAATTTCTTAATCAGAATAATCTCCTTGATCCCAATCAGTCCGGTTTTAGATGTGGTCACTCCACGGAGACAGCATTGCTCTCTGTGATTGACTCACTTAAATCTGCTAAAGCCAAATCTCAATCCTCTGTCTTCATTCTGCTAGACCTTTCTGCAGCTTTTGATACAGTATATTATCACATTCTACTGTTCACTCTATCTGAATTAGGCTTTTCTGATACGACACTTGAATGGTTTCGATCCTATCTCACAGGAAGGACCTTCAAAGTGTCATGGAATGGGGAGATCTCTAACTCTCACCAAGTATGCACTGGTGTGCCTCAGGGCTCTTTACTTGGTCCTCTCCTCTTCTCACTATACATTGACATCACTGAGCCCAGTCATCCAAGTGCATGGTTCTCTTACCACTGCTATGCTGATGACACTCAGCTTCATCTGTCTTTTGCCCCTGACGACACCACAATCTCAAATCGGATATCTGCCTGCCTCACCGACATATCTTTTTGGATGAAGGCCCGTCATCTCAAATTAAATTTAGAAAAAACAGAGCTTCTCATTATCCCAGCTAAACCCTCAATCCATCATGACCTGACCTTCCAAATTGACGGCTCCACAATTTCCCCAACCTATTTGGTCCGGAACCTTGATTTCACAATAGACTCCCATCTTAACCTCTCTGATCATGTTATCAAAACCGCCCATTCCTGCAGACCCTTCTTGACTGAACATGCTACCCAACTGCTTGTTCAAGACCTAGTCCTATCCCGGCTTGATTATTGTAATGAGCTACTTGCCGGTATCCCAGCTTACACAATCAGAGCTCTTCAACTAATTCAAAACTCTGCAGACTGACTTGTTTTTAACCAGCCCAAGCAAACTCATGTCACTCCATTACTCATTTTCCTCCATTGGCTCCCTTTAGCTGCTCGTATTCAGTATAAGTCACTGACTCTGGCCTACAAAACCATTTCTGAATCTTCCTCCTACCTCCTCCTACCTTCACTCTATCTTTTCAAAATACACTCCGACTCGTTCACTTCGCTCCAGTGATGATTGCCACCTAGCGATTCCACCTCACCAAGAAGCTAATTCTCACTCCGTGGCATTCACCACTGCAAAAGGGTGGAACGATCTACCCAACTCTGTCCGTAAGGCAGAATCACTAAGCAGTTTTAAGAAACTAAAGAAACTACTGAAGACGCATCTCTTTAACAAATACCTGTTGTAGAAATAAAAATTAAAGGGGGGGGGGGGTGCAGCATCAAATAACAATCAGGTTTGATGAATTTACAGTATAGTTGGTTTTCTTCATAACTTCTGACTTGTAATGTTCTCATTTGTAAGTCGCTTTGGATAAAAGCATCTGCTGAATGACCAAATGTAAATGTCTAAATGATATGGATTTTATACTTGTCAAAAAGGATGTTCTTTTTTGCATCTCACCCCTGAATTGTCAGGTTAAAACCCATTGTTTTGACTCTCATTGTATGTCTGTATGCTGTAAGTTATTCACTGTTTTATGTGACAACAAACTTTGTTACTATATTGCTAATCCTATCCCAGTACTCATAGGTAGGGAAACACCCTGAACTAGTCACCAGTCTATCGCAGTGCAAACAAATATACAAACTTATTCCTTACACATTTACACCTGGGGCGTTTTCATAGTGCCAATTCACTTGCTAGTCATGTTTTTGAACATTTAAAAGAAAACATGTGCCGATACAGAGACAAAATGTAAACTCTAAACAGAAAGCTGTCAGCTTTACGCAGAAATTGACCCCAGGATCTTTAAGCTGTGAAAAGGGAGTCTGAACCACTGTGCTACCATGAAAACCAATCTTCTAAAATCAAAGAATTAATTAGATATTAACTGTAAACATGTGCTAACTGATTCATATATATTCATTCATTCATTATCTTCCGCTTATCCTCTATTAGGGTCGCGGTGGGGTTCCCCATGCCCATCCAGGGGAGAACGTCTCGGGCGCTGGGCAGATAGACCCAGGACAGGGCGCCAATCCATCGCTGGGCAAACACTCACTCACACAGACACACTCTAAATGGGGCAATTTTGAGAATTCAATTAACTTGATCCATGTTTTTGGACTGTGGGAGGAAA
>JAFMOD010000284.1:2104755-2139867 GCA_019802435.1 Corydoras maculifer | reverse complement strand
TATATATATATATATATATATATATATATATATATATATATATATATATATATATATATATATATATATATATATATAATATGTTTTATTAACAAAGTCATTGCTTCAATTTACTATTGTCTTTCCTATGGTTGTTGTATAAATGATAAACATTGATTCATTGAACATGGATCTCTTTGTGACTGTGACTTTTTGGAAGATTTGGAAATTCTGACCCCAAGCTAGTCTCTTTCAGGATGTATACTGTTCTCTGGAGCTGTGCTAAATCACCCCTTTGAACATATCAGAATGTGGCAGTCTTTTGTTTTGCTGCATAATGCATGCTCACAAGGGAGCCCTGTGTAGCTGAAAGTAGTGATGGGTTGTGATAAAGCATGGGCAGGCCTACGCCATCTCTAGAGGACAATGGTTGACTCATATGTTCACTATGAGCCCCACGATGCGAACCCTTTATGTATATGTGACAAGACTTAGCAATAAGGAGTTGCAACTGTTGAACGCGAACTTTTTTTGTTGAACTTTTTTTGGGGGAAAAATTTTACCGCCCCCTTGTTTAAGATTTAAAGGCTGATGGAGATAAGCCTTTTTTAAATGGAGTTTATAAAGAAGAAATATATCCTCAAACATGAGGGCCTCCAGGTTTTCCACAGTCACTCAAATGTTTCCATGTCTCCATTTTCTTTTTTACAAAAGAAGGTGACTCCAACCAAAAGTACAAAAGAAGCAACCCCCAATCCTGATGTCTCAAAAGAGCAGGTAAGTATTCTTGCTTGCATGAACAGCTGACCCTTTAACGTTAGATTTCCTGCCAAAGGTATATTGTATATTTTATGCATTTTAAAACTAAACGTGTAATATCGTGTTTCATATTATATTTGCACTATTAGTTTTTTAGATGGTGATCTATTTGTTTATTCATATCTTAATCCTCAATTAGGGTCGAATGGGTGAAATTTTGAGTGCTGGGCAGATACACCCAGGACAGGGTGCCAATGTATCTTTGGACACACTCACTAATACAGACACACACACAAACACACACTATATAGGCAAATGTAGAGCATTTTATTTACCTTGAATCCATGTATTTGTATCATTAAACTGGAGAACCCAGAGAAAACCATCGTGGACATGGAGAGAACATGGAAAATCCATCCAGATTGGGATTTGAACCTGGATTCCTAGTGCTGAGACGAGAACGTGCTAACCACTAAGTCACAGCTCGTCATGTTGTTATCTTATACTTAATCTTCTAATTTGGTGTTCTGTCCCCCATGCCCATCCAGGGAAGAAAGTTTTAGGTTTCAGGTGCTGGGCAGATACACTCACAACAGGGTGCCAACCCATCACAAGGCACAAACTCACTCACACAGACATTATATGGGGCAATTTAGAGCGCCCAATTTACCTTCATGTTTTTTGGACTGTGGGAGGAAATCGGAGAACCCGGAGAAATCCCATGCAGACAAGGGGAGAACATGGGATGTCCACTCAGATTGGGATTCCAACCTGAATGGCCAGCACTGAGAGGTGATGTGCTGACAAACATGTTACTCATTATTCTAAAAAAAGAACTAATAGACAATAGAATACTACATACTAAAATAGAACTAAAAATACTGGGTTTGTCTAATTTAATACTTTTTAAAATCAGTAGCCCCACTTTTCTGAAGTAGATACGTTCAAAAAATACTTCTGCAAGAGCTGAAGAAGGCAGTCAAATTAATGGACTTATAAAATTTTTCAACATGTTAAAGTTTTTCAAATTGTTAAATACAATCTGATCACTAGACAATCTGTACATGGCTATCTTACACTGTTGATGCTGGATGAGTCCCCACTGAGTCTTGGTCCTTTTAAAGTTTCTTCCTTAAAATATGCAAATAACAGGGATATTTTTTCTTACCACTGTAGCTTTGGCTTGCCCTTTGGGGATTTAAAAGCTTATAACACTATAAAGCTGCTTTGTGAAAATGTACTATTGTAAAAAGTGTAAAATTATGTAAAAAAAATGCTTATTTATTTAGTGTACTGTGGAAACATTTAATGTTTTGTTTTGTTTTTTTTCCATGAATGGGCAGTCACAGAAGGAGACCCCACTGGCTCCATCAGCAAATGTAAGAAATCCCTCACACCCTAATACCATGATCGAAATGTCTAAACCTGAGAAATACCTTTTAATTTCTTGACCTGATTCTGTTGAAGGTACAAGACATATCAAAAATACCCCCTCCTCCACCACCTGCACCACCAAAAATGGACAGTAAAGTAGAACCGGCTGTTAAGAAAGAAGAGGCCTCAGCATCAGTGACAGCCAAGGAGCTGGAAACAGCTAGCAAGTCCAAAACTAAAGAAAGCACATTTGGCAAGCTTTTCCGTCCTAAGGTAAAGAGCCACATTTCAACTGAATATTGACATATACTTAAAAAAGCTTGTAATTGGCATTAAGGTCATGAAAATGATGTGAATTTGAGACATTGCTAGGCAAGGTGCTTTCAAACGTTCAGCATTCAAGAGCGAAAGGACCCGGTGTACCTGCGAAGACATCGACTGGGGTAAAAGACCATCAGACGTACAATTTGGAAATTAACAGCACTTATGGACCTAGTGCTTTCTCATCATGTGTGGTTTCACATTAACTGCATATCTTCACTGGTCTAGTCATATAGTTTAATAAGTGCCATATTCATTCATTCATCTATACATTATATTCTATTTAATCCTCTACTAGGGTCGGGGGGCGGGGGGGGTCTTCTTACAGATCCAGGGGAGAACATTTCAGGCTCTGGGCAGATACACATAGTACAGGGCACTAAACTATCTCTCGGCACACTAACTCACACAGACACACAAACAAATATACACTATATTGGGTAATTTAAGCATTTAATTTACCTTGAATCCATGTTTTTGGACTGGTGGAGGAAACTTGAGAACCTGGAATTAAACCCATGCAGTCAAGAGGAGAACGTGAAAACCATCCAGATTGGGATTCGAACCTGGATTCGTTATCCTCTACTAGGGCCGCAGGTGGCCAAATTAGAGGGGTAGCGTTTCGGGAAACCCAGGAAAGGCATCAATCTATCGCTGGGCACACTCACTTACACAGACACATACAAACACACACTATATGGGGCATTTTACAGCATTCAATTTACCTTAAAGCCATGTTTTGAGACTGTGGGAGGAAACTGGAGAACCCAGAATTAAACCAATGCGGACACGGGGAAAACACCATTGAGATTGGAATTCGAAACGGGAATCCCTAGCACTGAGAAGCAAACTTGCTAACCATGCCACCCAAGTGCCATATTGTTAAATTATTTTTTGAAAAGTGCAGTTATGGGTGCAGTTACAGGTCTTTACCAACTACAGTATTATTGCTGCATTAGTCACCAAACAAAACACTATTTGTTTAATACCTTGTCCAAACAGTGTTATCTTTTCAGAAACGGTATCATTTTTATCCAGTCTGACCTACAGACTCAAACAGGAAGTTATTTAAGTTTTTAAAAGCCTCTTAAGAACTGTAGTGTCTTGCCTAGTTAACTAAAATATCTGCTTATCTGCAGTCTGTGGTGAAGGAGGAAGAAAAGGCAGTTGAGGTACAGGTAAATACGTTCAAAACTGTTTCTATGGAACCAAATCTTTCCCCTTTCCCCTATCATTCTGGGCTTTATCAATATTAAGAATCTGTTTTCTTCCCATAACTAAATTTCCAAATATTTAAATAGTCATAATTGCTGAATTTGGAACTAAAACCACTTTTCAATATAAACTGTATCAGTATGAATATTGGATCCACAAGCAGCCATATATGCATATAAAATAATATTATTTTACAAAGAATGGGCATTAATTTGGTAACACTTTCTTAATTTTTCTATACAGTAATGCATTATAAGTGCATTTATAAAGCTGTATTACATTTTAATAATGCTTTATAAAATTTGTCATAAGCATTTGTTAATGTACATACAGTAGATGTTCATAATCATAGCCACAAATTGTATTGTATAACAATTTGACATAAGGGTTTATAGCACAAAGTGACACAATGCATAATAATATGAGCTTATTTAGTTTTGATTCTTTTTATGTTTAGACATTCTTACTTAAACCAAGATGATTACACTTTACTTAAAGTCTGTAAAGTGTATTTATAAGCTTTCATAAGTCATTATGTTCTATTATGTATGCAGTCTCTTTTAAATAGGTAACTGATGACAACACTTTATGATATGCCTGTGCCTATAAGCATTTTTTAACAGTTATTTAAAAACTTATTAAAGCATTTTTAGGAAAAGCGTTTACTAAACACAAATGTTATAAATCTTTAGGTTGCTGGTCTCTATAATAAGTCGATGAACGGTTAAAATATATAATTTATAATGCATTATTTTCACTTTGTGTTATAAAGCCTTATAACATGTTCTTAAAACTCTTTATGAGTGTTATACATCCATGGACATTAACAAAGGCTTATAACCTTTAAAAGGGCATTAAGAATACTTTATAAAGCTCTATCAATGCACCTGTATTGCATTATGAATACTGGATTTAGGTAAAGTGTTACCCTAAATTTTATTGTTTTTTCATGGGTTTATTTATTCTGTCAATTTCTGTAACCTTAAGGTAACCTAATGGACCCTATTCCAGTGCATATAAGAAAATAGCCAGGAAAATTCTGGACTGGTCATCAATCCATCCAACTCACTTACACCTTAACGTACACATTCAGTATTTTACTTTCTTCAGGTTACCTGACCTACATGCTTTTCATCTGTGAGAGGAAAGATGAGTGTTTTGAGGAAACAGAAGCAAAAGCAAAACATGCTAATTGCACAGACAATATTACACAGGTTACCTGCCTGAAAATAATTTATAGTTTATTTCATCTAAACTGAATCGGTGTTGAACCGGCATACATTGGTTTATTTAAGGTTTTAATTTAAATTTAGTATTTTTAGGACAAAACACAAACCATCAGCTCTAGGAACCTGTTGTGAATCATTGGTTTGTATATTAAAAGGAAGACGCTCAATTAATTTGCATTCATTTATTCATTATCTTCCACTTAATCCTGGCAGATACACTCAGGACAGGGCGCCAATCTATCCCTTGGACATGCTCTCACTCACACAGACACACACTATATGGGGCAATTTGGACCATTCAATTTACTCAATTTATTCAAATTTAATATCAATCCCTAGTGCTGAGATGCATACGTGCTAACCACCGCCTATGCTCAATTTAATTAAAATTTATATTCAAGCTAAATTATGTATTTCTCACAACCTTCATGACTTAAGAAGAATAAGAAGAAAAGTGACAATATGTAAACCAGTTTTAGGTAAAATGACGATCACTTGGAATTTCCTATACAATGTACAATGTCATACAAGCCTTATGACCTTATTAAAGAAAATATGACCCTGTGCTATATATATACTGTATATAGCTGAGTATAGCTGTGAATAAAAAATAAATGATTGACTTTTAAATGAAGCACTAAATGTTTTCACGTCAATACTAATGGTGAATAACTGTAGATTACTGCACATTTTTACATTTAAATATGTAAATAGTAATAATAATGTGTATATTTTATGAATCCCCTGTGTGCAATTTCAAAATGATGTGATTGAAACAAAGAAAAATGCAGCAGTTTATTAACACTATGGCACTTTCAACCAGCTCTCGTGCATTCATTAACATCAAGATGATTACCTTTTTGGAAGAAACATTTTTAAACAAAACATTGCTTGCAAAGATGATTTGTGATTAAGAAATGACTCAACATGCACTCCCACACACACTTTACTTCCTTTACTCGACTTTCCATTGACTAATACGCAAATTTCAAAACCTTGCAAGTCTACATTTTACAGTTCTCTGCTGTTACTGAAATCCTTTGACTCCATATGATGTGAAATGTTAAAATCTTACTATCCCATAGACAAATTAATGGGATACCTCTAAGTTTCTATATCCCAACAATCCACCATCAAAAATTAAAAAGTAGATAGTAGTTAACTGTTATGTTTACATTGTTTCAAAAGGCTATCTATGTTATTTTTTTTCTATTATTACACCAACTCACTTACTTACACATATACACACACATACACAGTCTATATGGGGCAATCCGGTTGAAACCTACACGGACACAGGAAGACCATGATTGGGGTTTGAACCTGGAATCCCCAGTGCTGAGAGGCAAATTTCCAGTGCTAAGAGGCTTACCACTAAACTACCATGCCACAAACAATACTTAACAATATAATTTTTTTAAATAAAAAATTTAATTAATAAATTAATAATAATAATAATAATAATAATAATAATATTATTATTATTATTATTATTATTAATAATAATAATAATAATAATAATAATAATAATAATAATAATAATAATTGTTGGTGCATTTTATCTTAACCAGCAGCTAGGTCTTATTTTTTTCACAGATGCCTAGTGCTGATTCAAAGGAAGATCTGCTTGCAAACAAACACTTAGCTACATATATGAGGAAGAGATAAAGTTTTATGACCAAAATCAGAGATTTGCATTTTACAGGCAGATGCTTTACATTACTTTCTGTTGCTTTCTTACCTCAATTGTACATGTCTCAGTGATGAAGAAATTCCCAAATGCAAATACAGAGTATATATAACCTGAAGAAAAGGGAAAAAAAAGTCCCTGATGAATTATAAATACAGAAAACTGCACATTCAAGTTCGTGTGTAGTGTGTTTTAAAGTTGAATGTACATTTTTACTCAGCATTGCCTGCATGGTATTGTGTAAATGTATTACTGACACTAACTAACATCAACATCAACAATTCATTCATTCATTATCTCCCGCTTATCCTCTATTAGGGTCGCGGTGAGGTTCCCCATGCCCATCCAGGGGAGAACGTCTCGGGCGCCGGGCATATAGACCCAGGACAGGGCGCCAATCCATCGCTGGGCACACACTCACTCACACAGACACACTCTATAGGGGGCAATTTTTTGAGAATTCAATTAACTTGATCCATGTTTTTGGACTGTGGAAGGAAACCGGAGAACCCGGAGGAAACCCACGCAGACACGGGGAGAACATGGAAACTCCACCCAGATGGGGATTCGAACCGGGAATCCCTAGCGCTGAGAGGCGAACGTGCTAACCACTAAGCCACCGTGCCGCCAACATCAACAATATATGACATAATAAATAATACTATTAAAACACGTCGATTTTTTCATGAAAAAAAAAAACACCTATATATATAGTACCAGTCAAATGTTCTTGCTCCATTATTTTATTTTCTCCACTTACAATTTTTGTAGTTTTACAAATACATATTTTAGTCCATCTTTTTTTTATTATTTTTTTTTTTTTTTGTAAGGCTGTTGGTTGTACATTTACATTTACAACCCTGTTGGTTGTACATTTACATTTACATCTAGTCATTTAGCAGATTTCTCCAAAGCGACTTTTAAATGAGAACAAACAAGTCAGTACACTGCAAAAAATCGTAACGTCAGAAAATCTTTTTAAAAATGTAACAAAGCTTGTTTTTGACTTTTGACTTTTTGATTTCTAAGAAAGCTTAATAATCCATTTTTTTAGAAACTTTTTCTTGCTTTAAGAAATCTTAATTCATTATTTTTCTTATTTTTTGACATAAATCTTTTGCAGTGCTAAGGAAAAAACAGCTACCCTGTACAGTAGTATAATCAAACATGATCCTTATCCAGTCTATGACTTCTAGATACTGGTGATAGCAAGTGCTGGTGGAAGTGATGTGTTTGGACATGTTTCTTAAAAGAGTAATCTGTTCTCTATTGGTCAAGACAATCACAGAACAGATAGTTGGTGGTGTATTGTCAGTTTTGCAGTGACACTGATGTAGTGAGGGAGTTTTAGTGCAGCAGTGCTGTTGTGGTTTCATTTGAACACTACAGTAACACTGCTGAGATAGTAATAATGCAATAACCAAATAATAACTGCTCCACGGTGGTGATCTTTGAGTCCTGACCATTAGAGAGCAGAGTGAAGGGGAACTTACACGGTATGTACTGTAGTACAATGTCCAAAAAATGAACAAAACAGAGAGGTGTCCAAACATTTGATTGATACTGACTATACCTTTTAATATGTTTAAGAAATAAAACTTGTGATTTATACAAAGCTTATATTCTGGAAAAAAAACAGAAATTCTTGTCTTTTTTAATCTCTTGCCAAATCTATGATGCTACTTGCACTAAACAATAATAGTTTATTTAAATGCTAATCAAATTATTTTTGTGACTGAACATCTTTTTAAAAAAATAAATAAAATAAAAAAATAGGGTTAAACTATTTCACTGGTTTGATATGCTTGCAATTTAGTGTCTGGTTGTGTTTTTTGGCAGTCATTTATTTTGGTACTCTGAGACCTATCCGTTTATTGTACTATAAATTAGCTACACCTAGTTTCCTGTTAAAATATTAATATTGCTTTTAAAAAAGTGATTCTTTTTCCTTCTTATCTGTTTTCCCACTTGTCTACCCACTTATGTTTTTTTTTTTAAATATATTTCAGTTTCGCCATGTATTATTTTCATGCTTACTTTTTCCCTATTTAAGGTAGATGCATCCAAGACCACCACTCTTGAAGCTGGTGCAAAACCTGAGCCTCCTCCGGCACCCAAGCCAGAAGAAAAGAAATCTGAGAAAAAATCTTCTCCTTTCTCCAAGCTGCTTAAACCAAAGGTAGGCACTGATTAAAGAATAATTACTGGTGGCATTAACGAGTGCTGTGATGATAGAATACTTAAAGTAAAAACCGACTTCTGTGAATTTGAGGTACTGCTAGGTCAAATGACCTCTAAGATCCAGGTGGCTGCATCAAGTGCTGCAGCTGGCATCTCCGTAGCTGCCAGACGAGTGGTAAATTTCCAATATGAAATAGAAGTTCTTCCTATCAACTAAAAGATTTAAAAGCCACTTACATTCTGCTCTTGTGGTGAAACTAACATCTGCGTTTGCTCAGAATAGAATATATCTGTGTTTTTTGAGTGTTTTAATCTTTTGTTTACCAGAACTAAAGTCAGTCTGCTTTTTGTACTTAAAGATGTATTTTTGTAAGATATAATTATGTTTTGTAATGTTGTACAGCATTTCACAAAATGCATCACCTTTTTAAAATGTTTATTCTGTCAACATTTCAATTTAATTGTCTTTTTTTTTTTGATTATTCAAGTTTTGAAAAAAAAATAGTTAACAAGAACATTCTTTTGTTGTGGGTTGACAAAGACTGCAGAACCCAAAAAAGAAGGCCCTGCTGCCCCCACCATGTCTACAGAAGCTGCTTTGAGCACCAAGGTCAAGGAAGAGCCAAAACCTGCTGCCGTTGCGCCTGCTCCAGCTACTCCAGAAAACAAGTCAGTGGGAAGTGCAGATAATTCATCACCCAGTGCTCAGCGCAAGCTGGAGAAACGAAACTCCATTCAACTCTTCTTTAAAAACTTGGTAATGTAAAATACTATTTACAATAAAATATATGGTTAAATGTTTTTTCTTTATCTAATTAATGAGTTAATATTACACACAAACTAAATACGGACACAGTGAGCTTACAGTGATACAGATTACAGATTAAAATCACATAAATTAACCATGCAGTTCTACTGCAAAAACTACAATAAACTACAGTAAACAACATTCATTCATTCCTTTATTTATTCATTCATTCATTATCTTCTACCTAATCCTCTACTAGGGTCGCTGGGGGTTCCCCATGCCCATCCAGGAAAGAATGTTTTGGGTGATGGGCAGGTTCACCCATGACAGGGCCCTGGCCACACTCACTCACACAGGCACACACAAAAACATGCACTATAAAGATCCATTTAAAGCATTCAATTTACCTTTATTCCAAGTTTTTTGGACTGTGGGAGGAAACCGGAGAACCTGGAGGAAATCCATGTGAACACAAGGAGAAACAACCTGGGTTCAAACCTGGATTTCCAGGGCTGAATGAACATGCTAACCACTAAGCCACCATGTCTCCTTCAATTTTTAAAAAAAAATAATTTTATTTTATTCACTCATTCATTCATTATCTTCTGCTTCATCCCCTACAAGGATCACGTGGGGGAGAGGGGGGATTCCACATGCCCAGCCAGGGGAGAACATTTCAGGTGCTGGGCAGATACACCCAGGACACAGTGCCAATCCTTCGCTGAGCACACACTCACTCACACAGACACACACACAAACACACGGGACAATTTAGAGCATTTGATTTAATTTAATTTTGAACTTGGCTCAACCAGCATGTAACCACCAGTAAACTTGAATAATATTTAAAAGTCACTTGAAATAAATATAAACACAGACTAAATAATGATGCATTACAAAATATATTGAAAATAATAAACTTTTTTTCAAGTTTTTGCTTGATCAGTCATATTATAGTGTTGATATATAGTTAATATATATAGTTATATATATATATATATATATATATATATATATATATATATATATATATATATATATATATAGTTAATGAGACATTGTGATCGCAGCTCATCCTTGTCTGTGTGATAATATAGGTTATTAGTTTTTATGCATGGCACTTACAATTTTTATTTTTTTTTTAAATGTCCACAATGAAATTTTTTTCGAAATATAAATGTAAAAAATCACATTAGTCACATAAATTTGTGTTATTTTTGTAAAATTAAGCTATATAGTGACATTTACCACTGCCTTAAAAGAATCAAAGATTGGATCTAAACAGAACAGGAAAAGAAATGAAAAACTGAAATGCAACTTGTGCAAGAACATAACACAGTCTTTGTGGTATATAAAAAAATACTGTCACAGGTCTGCTGTTTGCTGCTTCCTTATATAGCACATGCTAAATATCCGGGTCATCAGCAGGAGTGAAAACAATAAGACGTCGCATTAAAAACAGAACATCGAAAAAGCCATATCTTACATCAGAACATGCAAATAAAAAGCAGTGAGAAAATGAGAAAGGAACAGACGTTGTAAAGTGAACAGTAAAATGTAGATGTGTTTAAGGTTCTGCATTTTCCGAAAAGAACCATAAATGGCTTTGCAAAAAAATAGGAAGTGCAAATGTGTTTAAAAAAATGTGTCTAATTTAGTTTTCTAATTTAACTACTTAAATTTTGTATTTGAAAATATTTCAACATTGTTTTACTTTAGTGTAACAGGAATTTGCATTTGTTACAACCACAATAATAATAATAATAATAATAATAATAATAATAATAATAATAATAATAATAATAATAATAATAATATTTAACATTAAAAAATTTTGCATGTTTACCTTTCATTGCTGGGATCCAGTTTTGAATTGGTGTTTCCATGTTCTCCCCGTGTCCACATGGGTTCCCTCCCATAGTCTATAAACATGGAATCAAGGTAAATTGAATGCTCTAATTTACTCTAAAGTGTGTGTGTGTGTGTGTGTGTGTGTGTGTGTGTGTGTGTGTGTGTGTGTGTGTGTTTGTGTGGGTGTTTGTGTGAGTGAGTGTGCCCAGCCTTGGTGTTTCTGCCCCGCGCCCAAAACGTTTTCCCCTTGATGGGACATCCTTTGCCCTGCGCGACCATAGTAGAGGATTAAGAAAAAGATGAATAATTAATAAATAAATAAATTAATTAATAAATAATAATAATAATAAAGTGGTATTGATTTGATGCCTCATTGGTTGATCAGATATTTGTCAGAGTGGATGGTTATGTGTTTAATTGTTTAAAAGTTTGTGGGAATGTTTGGTTGGATGTTTGGTTGCTTCAATGGATGTTCGATAGTCCAATATTTTGTTGTTAAAATATTACTTGTTTAAATATATTTTATTGATATAACAATATATTGATATTGTTTGTTTAAATTGTTGTATATTTCATTAATTTGTTAATGCCTAGTCTAGTTAACTGAAGTTTGTCTGTTTAATAAATTAGATGTTAGTTAGAGCGTGATGAGTTTTTGACTGTGTTTGGGTGGCTTGTTATTACAGTTAAAAGCGATACCCAAAAAATGCATCTGTATCTGCTCAGCACCCGAAAAGTTCTCCCCTGGATGAACATGGGGAATCCCCTGCGACCCTAGTAGAGTATTAAGCGGAAGATAATGAGATGAGCTAAGACATTTATATATAGTTGCTGTCAAATAGACAAATACGCTATCTTTATTTTTGTGATTTGTTTCAACATTAAAATTATTTACTTCAAAGTAGTTTAAAGTTAATTTAGGCTTAAAGCAATGCTCACAGTTAACTTACAATTGACTTACTCCAGATTATCATTTTTCTATTTTTTTAAAAAGGTGCTCTTCTTGTTTTAAATGTTTGATTTTGCTGCATTCTCATGGTTAATGGTGGGACATTTAATACTTCAGGATTACTCTAAACTCGACAAATGTTACACAATGCAAATTTCTTCTGAAATCCTATTATGTAATGAGTTTGTACTTTATCACCTTATCTGAAAGGATTGTGTCTTGTGCTTATTTGCAAGGATTTTATCCAGTCAGCAATTATACTGCTCCTCTAAAACTGAACATCTATTGCGCAATTATGATTTATATTTCATATTTATGATTCTATATTCTATTCAACATATAATATACAAATTTGAAAACTTTAATTCTGGGTGGCACGGTGGCTTAGTGATTCCCCTTTCAGCGCTGGGGATTCAGGTTCGAGCGCTGGGGATTCAAGTTTTTATGTTCTCCCCGTGTCCGTGTGGGTTTCCTCCAGATTCTTCGGTTTCCTCCCATAGTCCAAAAACATGGATTCAAGGTAAATTGAATTCTCGAAATTGCCCCTATATAGAGTCTGTTTGTGTGTGTGTGTGTGTGTGTGTGTGTAAGTGTGCCCAGCAATGGATTGGCGCCCCGTCCTGTGTGTATCTGCCCAGTGCCCAGGGTGTTTTGGGCATGGAGAAACACCCCCCCCCCACACACACACACACACACAACTTTAGAAGAGGACTATGCGGAATATAAATAATAAATTAATTACATTTTTCCTTCCTTTAATAGAAAATGCTTCACGTGAAACAGAATATCATGCACCACATATGATGTAAATGACAATAATGTTGCCTTGAATCCTTGAACAATTCTAATTTGTTCATTATTTTCTGAAATCCATCTAATGAAGAAGAATTAGTAACCACCTCTGAATTTTCAAAAAATGTTTATATATTTATGTTTTTAACTATTAATTTAAATGCAAAATGGGGTCAGATCATCGCCAGATCAACATTAATCTGGTAAGCCCACGTACCAAGAACCACTGACCAACAGTGTCAGATTTTAACCACTAGGTGACCTCATTTGGCAAAAATAGACTGAGTGTGAGAGCTAATCTATCTTTAGTATTGCTTAAAAAAGCTCTTTATTTAGTAAAAAAATATATTACTTCATTCCCTAAATACTCTGTTTTATGCATTTCACAATACAGTAAACATACAGTTAACAAGGACCTGAGAATCAATAGAAAAGAAAACGAAGCAAAATCAGTTTCAATTAAAGTTAAATTATTTATTTATATATTCACAAGCTACACAGTTCTGTTTTAGGCCATTGCAGAACACACACAACTCATAAGAACACTCCATAGGTAAACACTTCAGTAGCACTGGTGGCAGGGAGGTAGTTTAAGTGGGGCATGTTTGAGCTAGATGCATCAAGGAAACACATGTAAATAAGAAGCCAGTTGTCAGACAGGTTGGGATCGGTTGTGCTCAAGGCATATTTTAAAACTTAATTTTGTTTTTGTGATGCCTCACGTAACTTTTAATTGTGTCTCAGGGTCAAAAACGCCACTCCACCGATGCAGGAGTCCAAACGGAAGCGGCAGTGGCACCAGAGAAGGCCAAGTAAAAGCCCTGCTTTTGAGAGTCCTGCATCAAACCTTTGGGTGTACATAGGTATAATAAGTATTTGCATCAGAATGTGCTGACCACAGACCAGGGAGGAAGTCTTATTAGAGCTTAATGAATGATTTCTTCTCAGAGCTAAAGTATACTGTATAACACTTGCTCTTAACTATTCCTATTTAATCCATGTTGGACTTGCAAAACATATACAGGCTTAAATCTTTTTCCAGCTTTTTTAAGGGTTAGTAGGAAGTAAAATAAAGAAAAACAAGAATTCTGCATTGAATATCAGAACGTGATATGTCATGCTGTGTCTGTTCAATGGAACCATTATGGTGTATGTAAATGTAAATCCTATAGTTTGCCTGCCACATTTAACACTTAGTTAGCATGCTCTCTATTAGATGCGGGTTGTGTTAGTGTAAGAAAGTTTCAGTACTAACAAAGAAGTTATATGTTTTAATGTCTGTCCAAACAGTTTACAAAAAGATTTTGGGCCACATTTTATTTATAGAAGTAAAACATAGTTTAAAATATAGTCAAATCAAATCAAACTCGATTAATATGCTAAATATGTTATCTTGTAACTTCCAAACTAAGTTAAATATACAAGTTCATGTCATACATCTCACATATATGCTTATCAGATCATCATGTAAATTGCATATAGATATAATTTGCTTTACTGCAGAGCTTTTTTACCTTTTTAATATAAATAGTTTAATATAACAGGTGTTTTTTCCTTATATTCTTAAAAATGCACTCTCCTCCTTTTATTTTTGTCACGTATGAATTACTTATTTACTCACACATCTAGTATGATTGGATTTTCTGAAAGTGGAGATTATTCTAGGCACTTTTAGTGAATGTAAGTGTGCTTTCAGTTAATCTAATGAGAGAAGGATCTAGTGAAAGACTTGGACACTGTTGCATGGATAAACACTTTTCTTTCTTTAATCAACTAATGGAAAATCTGTCACTGTACAATGATCCAGTCTTTCTTAATAAAAAATTTTAAAAGCCTTCATTTGTAAGTTCTTATTTGGTTGACAAATTTGCATTCCTGTTACGTTCATGAATATTTTACTGCATTTTACTATTTACTCATTATTTATAGTATGTGCAATTCTTTTTTAAGCGATTCAGAGTCTGTTTTAGCTGTAAGTTTCTAAAGGATTGATGACTTTGCCTTTTAGTGGGCGGTACTGGGGGCAGGATGGGAGGGTATTAATATGTATCACAGCCAGCAGTGCCTCAAAGCCTTCTGAGAATGAAAGAGGGGGGAAAAGAGAAGTGGAAAAGGAAGGGAGAAGCTACAGGCATCGGATTCCAAGTGGTTTTAGTCATTCTGACTAAGAAAATGAGTTGGTATTAGTAATTTGGTCATTTAGAATGAACCTGCAACAGCTTAATCTATGTAAATTCCAGAGAGGGGAAACAAAGTAATACACCTTTATTGACTTTTTATATTTGATATGTGCTGTTTAAGAAATAATATTAGTAAAGGAAGAACAAAAATAATATGCAGAAACATGTTTAAAAGCACAGTGATTAAAACTATATTCTATAGAACAAATATGCGTATCTGATTAATATCAATATGTTATTTAATGTGTAGGGTTTGTTTGTAGCATTGTTTTTTCTGACATTTTATTCTAATATTTATTTAAACATTAGAGAAGTAGAAAGTAGTTATTTTATACTTTATATGTAGTAAAAATCTCTTTTTATTCTTCTTGTTCTCAACACAAGGAGTGTACATAAGAGACTCAAACCACATCCTGTTGCACTTCTTTCAACCACAGTTGAACAATTTTATAAGTATTCACAGTTATTTTCTGTATGCTCTGCACTAGATATTTACATTCGTTACAGTGCGGGTGACAGGTTGATATATAATAAAAGGGCCAAATCTTATTCTTCACATATTCTTCACAAGCTCATCAAAACCTTAGCATATGCTGTTGGTCTGAGTGCTCATTTTAAGTCTGTACTGCATAATGGTGGTGAAAGTGAGATGGCCCTGCCTTTCAGCCCACACTATTTACCCCCACTTGCCATGTCATGGTGCATCCAACAGCAACGTTTCCATTTCAAAAGCTGCCCGTTTGGGCTTCAGCTGTGACTTCAGTGACAGATTTGCAGAACAAAGGACTTGCTTGGCCCCTAACCTGCTTCACATCATAGGTTTCTTATAAGGGTATTCTGTTCTTAAGCATGGCAAGTTTCTGTACTCTTTAAACTAGCCCAGGATATGAAAAATGACATGAGATGAAAAAAATTATAGTGGTTATAATTCAAAATTGTAAATTTCTTAAATCAATACGGTTGCAAATTTGCATAAACAACTTTCATTCATTAGTATGCTTAAAGTTAACAATACATATAATGTACTTCTAAATGCCTTTTTTGTTTAAATCATTTTTTATTAACTAAGCAGATTTTTTATTACCTTATCATAATGTAATACATGACATGTTTCATTATATATAGTTTAATGTGTAGGTTCATTATTATTATTATCATAAATATCATACATCATTTATATATAATCATTTATATTTATTTATATATATTTATATTTATATATAAATAAAGCAGAAGATAATGAATGGATGAATATATATATATATATATATATATATATATATATATATATATATATATATATATATATATATATTCATTCATTCATTCATTATTTTCCACTTTATCCTATATTAGGGTCGCGGGGGGGGTCCCCCATGCCAATCTCTCCCGTCCGGGGAGAGCGTTTCGGACGCTGGCCAGATACACCCAGGACAGGGCACCAATCTATCACTGGGCAAACACTCACACACACAGACATGCACACAAACACACTCTACATGGGGCAATTTGGAGAACTCAGTTGACTTGATCCATGTTTTTGGACTGTGGGAGGAAACCGGAGATCCCGGAGGAAACCCACGCGGACACGGGGAGAACATGGAAACTCCACCCAGATGGGGATTCGAACCAGGAATTCCTAGCGCTGAGAGGCGAACGTGCTAACCACTAAGCCCATGCGCCCTATATATAATCTATATGTATGTATATATATTAACCAGACATGACATTCCAGTCAGGGGTATGATAAGCTCTTAAGAAAACAATAAAGTCACCTGCTTCTGACACAACAACAAACTCAACACAATCTCTGTGACAGACTTTTTAGGCAGCCATTCCATACCCAAACTGCAAACTAAATATGAAACCAAGCTTACACTTATCTGCTGGGATGTAATTAAATTGTAAATTATTGCATTTGAAAACTTTCAAACGTACTGGTTATAATACATGAGAACAGAACAGATTAGAACAATAAAAGATCAGAACAATAAAATGTGTTCTCTCATTTGCACTTCAAAAAATCTGTCAAAAAATGAGAAAAATAACCCAAATACTAGAAAAAAATATGTTAAATTATCTGCCAATACAGTGAGTACATCTTACTTAGAAATCTAGTAAAGTCAAATACACAATATGTTACACTTTTTGCAGTGTGTAACTTGCTTTGGTTAAAAGCATCAGCTAAATGAGTAAATTTAATATAACATAACATATAATAACAGAATATTTATTTATTGTGTAAGTGATGTGGTAACCTATTTAGTACAGTGATTAACAATTGTTCAGTCAAGTTTTAATACTTAGCATGATGGTTCATTTTGTTACATTTAATTATATTATGTAGTTTAGTGATACAAGAATATTCTTTTGTTTTCAGAATAAAACTTAGCCTAAGGTACGAAACAGATGTACATTTCCAACATTTAGACTAAAAAAAGCTTTCACCCTGCTTATTTTGTGATTAGCTAGAAGTAAGTGGTACTCGCATGTTTTCTAGCCTTCTCCATTCTCCATGCTTTTGTTTCTTGCTGATTTGAACAGCCATTCAGGCTGATATAATCCTCCAGGGAATCCTCCCCCTCCCCTGTTACCAAACAGTGACAACTGACAATACTTGCTGAAAAGTACTATTTTCCTGTTCTCTCATATTACTCTCACAGTAGAAATGCCACCAGAAAGTCTTAAATATTTCTATTCTAACTGGATGGCTGTATGATATAAAATAAAACAATATAGCTAAAAAGAAAAAATATTGGCCACCAAACGTTTTTGTAATTCAACAGTCTTAAGCCTTTTATCATAGTATGAACAGATACCTAATTCTTTGACTTTCTATTTATTGTACCACAATAAATATAAGATTAAGGCTGATAACATTAACTACTAACTACAGATAATTGTCTGTACAATCTGCTAGATTGAGAAAAATCGGACAATTTTGACAAAATCTGTTATTAAATTTTAAATACTATAGCTACACAAATATTTCATATGTACCTTTATCATGCCCAGTCATAATAACACCATTTCAGATTACTAGCTGCTCACAGAGCTTTTGTGGTGCCACAACAATAGGAAATAAGCGGGAGGCCTCTGCATGTCACATGTGGTGCCTTTGATTACTGTTCTAAACTTGTTTGTATGACAGAGGCTCAGGAAGAAGCAAGAATTCTCCTAAGGTGAAAGAGATCCACTTATTTGAAGCATGTGTTCATGTGAATAAACAATTACTGCTCACAAGTAATGTAAAAATACCAAAACCTAACAAAGAAAAAACAAAAAAGAGAAGTAGATGCTTTCATACTTTTATTTCAAGTTTTATTTTATCGAAGCATTATGTCATTTTATATTCTACACTATGTATTTACCTTCTATATAATTTATACAGAAACAAATTTTTTATTATGTACATTTATTATACAATTTAGTAACGTGTAGCCTCCAGATACACAGGAGTGAAACAATTACATTATCAAGTATCTATGTTTTCAAACATTTTGGTTTAAAGGACAATATGAATTTCTTGAAAAAAGTTCTGCAAAATCAAAAACATATTCCTATTGCCAAACAATTTGGGACATGCAATAAAAACTTAAAACTGTAATTTGTTAATCCACCTTAAAATATAAAAAGAAATATGCATGCAAACAATAGGCAAAAATATGCAAAAATTGTCTTTTTTTAGTGGCAAATTGAATTATGTTTAAATATTAAATTTAAATTAATTTTTAACAAAAAAAATGAAGAAGACTAAAAATATCAACACTTTTCTGGAAGGTTATACAATAAGCAGTTTCACTGGTCATCACTTTGTGAAAGAATTATCAGTAAATTTAAAGACAATGGTTTTCTTTATAAGAATGCAGAGAATTTAGCTGGTTCGTCATAAAAAGATTTGGGACACAGGGAAATTCTCTGTGTGTAGAGAGAGTGGTAACAAAATGTGCTGCTAAATATTCATTCATTCATTCATTATCTTCCGCTTATCCTCTATTAGGGTCGCGGTGGGGTTCCCCATGCCCATCCAGGGGAGAACATCTCGGGCGCCGGGCAGACAGACCCAGGACAGGGCGCCAATCCATCGCTGGGCACACACTCACTCACACAGACACACTCTAAACGGGGCAATTTTTGAGAATTCAATTAACTTGATCCACGTTTTTGGACTGTGGGAGGAAACCGGAGAACCCGGAGGAAACCCACGCAGACACGGGAAGAACATGGAAACTCCACCCAGATGGGGATTCGAACCGGGAATCCCTAGCGCTGAGAGGCGAACGTGCTAACCACTAAGCCACCGTGCCACTATATATATATATATATATATATATATATATATATATATATATATATATATATATATATATATATATATATATATATTATTTTTATTATTTTATTTTATTTATTTATTTTTTGAGTTATGGGGATGTTAAGTGTTTGAAACGAGTCATGTACATGAGTCATGTACAAATTGTGGGCAGAAACATGTTTTGGGGAAAATGGTCTTAAGTGATATTGAATGGAGCATGGTAGCTTAGTGGTTAGGGTGTTGTCCTATCAATCAGAAGGTTGTGGGTTCAAATCAAAGTGAGTCTTTGTGCAAGATTCTTAACCCTCATTACTCCAGGGGGGCTGTATCAGGACCAACTCTGTGTTCTTACCCCAACTAAGTTGGATCACTTGTAAGTCACGTTGGACAAAAGAGGGGGGGGGGGTTCCTCCATGCCCATCCAGGGGAGAACGTTTCGGGCACTGGGCAGATACACCCATGACAGGACGCCAATCTATTGCTGGCCACACACACATACACATACACACACACAAACACACTCTATATGGGGCAATTTTGGAGAATTCAATTGACCTTGATCCATGTTTTTTGACTGTGGGAAGAAACCGGAGAACCCGGAAGAAAACCACGTGAACACGGGGAGAACATGGAAACTCCACCCAGATTGGGATTTCAAGTGCTTAACCACTAAGCCACTGTGCCGGCAATGTACAATGTACAGTATATGTAAATTGAATGTGGTTTTCCAGAGACTGGTTTTTGGTGAAACATGAACTAATGTCAAGCTCTACTGTCTCATTTTAAGCAAGACAATGCCTTATTCCAAAGACCAAGCCTTATTCTGTAGCACTGACAGTGTGGATTAAAAATTGACTTTGAAGGTACAGAGTGCTTGTGCTTGCCTGCAGTCAATCTACACTACAGAAAAGAGGATAATTTGACAATGGTAACCACATAGTTTTGTATAGATTAAATCTTGTATACAACAACAATAGGCAAAAACTTAACTTGGAATCTTTTACGATGTTCTACCATTTTTAAACAAAGCACACTTAAAGTAAAAGTTTTAATGGCCCTGTGGTCAACTTGCTCTGTATCCAATTTATAAAATGTTTTACAGGCATACATTTTTACTGTGTTTACATTATTCATTAACTCAATCATTATCTTTCACTCAATCATCTAATGGGGTCACGGGGGTTCCCCATTCCCATAGAGGGGAAAGCGTTTCGTTTGCTGGACAATCTATCGATGGACACACACACACTCACACATAAACACACACTTTAAAGCATTTAATTTACCTTAAATCCATGATTTTGGACTGTGGGAGGAATCAAACCCAGAGGAAACCCTCATGGACATGGGAAGAACATTGAAACTCCACTAAGATTAGGATTCAAACCTGGATCCCCAGCAGTGAGAGGCGATCGTGCTAACCACTAAGACACCATGCTGCCTCAGATTTATATTAAAATTAAACTATATTTGTAATTAATAACAATAAAAATAAGTTATATGTTATTTTAGTCTGTTTGTTAAGGATTTAAGTAAATTATCACAGTTTTGTTTTCACTGCATCTATGGACTTTGTCCCTTGTTTTCTGGAAATTGTGTCTGAATAAACCATAACATTTTTTTTTTGTTATAAGCACAGGAAAGTTATTAATTACTTCAGAATGGACTTTAACAGTATTAAAACATTTTGTTAAATTTAGCAGTAACACATGTAATGACAGGCATATAGATTAACCAACTCTTAACACTGACGTGAGTTTGTTCAGTATGTCCCCTCCCTCTCAGCTGTGTCCATCGACTGAGCTTTTTTGTAAAGAAAAACAGCAGTAACCCATTTGCTTATAAAGATGAATAGAAAAAAGAAGCAAAAGGACAAAGCAAAAAAACACAGAGTACACTCTGTTTGAATGTTGCTCAATGGAATTTCTATGGCGTTAGCTAAGAATGGCAACTTTTCATTGAGTTGCTGGCATCTCTGGTTCTTATCAAAGAAGTATTATAAAACTCAGCACAAAGCTTTTCGGCAATGTCAGCAAGTCAATAAACTTTATGCCAACCATAACCCTTGCTTCATATATATATATATATATATATATATATATATATTCATGCTGTTTACTAAATTTACATCAAATGGAAATTCTCTGGCAACTGGCCTTGCTTTTAAACTTTAGGCCCACTATTTGCCTTCATGCTGTTTTCCACATGTAAATTAAGCCCCACCTAGACTGTAGTCATACTGCTTATCTAAAGTTCGGAAAAACAACTATCTTACTACTGCATGTGGAAAAATACAAGTGGGGTTCTCCCACTGAACCATGAACTTATAAGTTTTAATTAGGCTGTCTTTATCCAAATACATCTTTTTTAACCACGTATAGACTATTTCCAATATAAATAATAAACAATAGCAATTAAATAATAGAACACTATTAGGGACTATATAAACATAGTAAAAGTAGTAGTATTAGTAGTATAAGTAAGAATAATAATAATAATAATAATAATAATAATAATAATAATAATAATAATAATCATCATTTTCTGTTTGAATTATTTTTAACTGCTGCTATAAATCAAAAATGATCTGAAGAATGTCTTAACCAAGATTCCAAAATACTTCATCTTGTGTTCCATTGGTTAGAAGTGTGGGGGAGGGAGATGTGCATTTGCATTCACATTAAAGCAGGCAAGGCAGAATGGTCATTGGCCAAACATGGTCATCTTAGATCAAATCTTTATTTTCCCCCCTCACCAAATGCAGTATCACACTTCTATGTGACATAGTTTTGGACAGTTAGGTCTGTAGGTCAGGTTATACTTCTGTAGTGTAAACTACAAGCCACAGGCTACTACACAAACAGGGTGGGGGTGGAAGTTACAGCCAAAATCAATACTGAGTGAGAAAATGTTTTATTCTCAGATTGTGCAATAGTAGTGAAATGTTTCAAGTCCTTCGCCTCAAGGTATTTAAAGCTCTACCTTGAAGTGTCATGTTTCACTCCTGTTTTAACTCTGTAAACATGCTGTAGCATAACCATTGCTCACATATATTGTACCCCATACACAGCTTAACTTCTTTACTACCAACACCAAAACAATCTGATTTGCTATTTTAGATTAAATCCTTTTTAAATAATACATTAATCAGAATAATAGCTATCTTTCAATTCAGACCATAAACAATCACAAAAAAATAATAATAATCATTATCTTTTTTTAATGATTTTGACATTGCAATAAAAAAAATTGGACAGGCACCTGTGCAATTTTAGGTTCTGTTATTTGACTTTACAAAAAAAATTGTAGAAAAAAATACATCTTGAAATAGTTTCATATTAGTCATTGCAAAATAAAACAAAGAAACCTATAGTGTAGGGCTGCATAGGTTTGCAAAGAGTAGTTATTACCTTCATGTTTCCCTTCCCCCAGCCCCACATGGTGTGTGTGTGTGTGTGTGTGTGTGTGTGTGTGTGTATTACTGAACTGTGAGTGAGTGACTATTGCGAGAGACATGTTAGGTGCTGGTCCCTTTTCTCTCAAACAACAGTTTCCTGCTGTTTCATGACTTTTTCTAAATGACATAATACTTCCACATAGAGACACTCTTACAAATTTTGAGACTCAGGTCCCTGTTAAACATTCCTAATTTAACAGATTATTATCTACTGTATGTGTAAGATAGGTAAATAGTTAAAGTCACATTGCTAAAAACTAAGGCTGCTCAAAAGCTGAGTAAAACTTGTAAACCTTTGCTATCCATATACAAAAATATACAAGGTCTGAAGTTTATTGCTTAATATTTTATTATTATAATGTCAAAAGAATAAATTGTTTTAAAAAAAGGTTTAGCATATGCTTTATTTTGTTCTATAAACAGATTTTATACTGATCATGCCATTTTGCCCGAGGGTTATTTCTGCTAATCTACTAATAACTATGCTCAATTAAAAAAAAATCTATTATGTGGAAGCAAAAAATGTTTAACTTCCTTTAAATGTCCGAACAGCATTTTTGATTCAAGATATCTGAAAATTTATTTTGATTTGTTGCCTCTTTAGCTGTGGCCAACAAATGAACATGTTACGATATTATTTACACAATACAATAACTATTTGTTTTTAAAACACTATTTAGAATAGTGTTTTTGCTGCTTTTTTATATTTTTATTACATATTCTAGATTTGTATTTATACTTGAATACTGCTATTATCATTATTTTGTTCTAAATATACTATTTAAATGTTATTTTTTTATTTCACCTCTAATGCATAGGGTAAAAACTGGGTCTGGAAATGTTATGGCAATTTATTATTGTCATACAAACTGTCATATATATGACATTAAAGTCTCCTTGAATCCTTGTTATATGAATAATGTTTGGGCTATGCTTAAATGTGTAAAAATAGTAGTACTTCTAAAATAAAGCAACCAGCATATAATTTATGTTAAGTGAGCAAAGAATAAACTTCAAAAATATAAATATAGATTTAGCTATATCTATATGGTAAAAATTTTTGAAAATTGATAATTGATCAGTTACATAGTACATACTATGTGAATGTATATAGGCAGATTTAATATTTGAATACGATTAATTATGATGTGTATAATATAATTGAATTTTCCATATGTTACTTTTAAATGCAAATATTCAACATTTCTGGTTGTTAAATTTTGGATATGTAGTAACTGCAGAATATCTATTTTAAAATAAGATGTTTAAGCATGTATGGCACATTTGCCTCTTTTTGCTAGGGACTCAGGTTCGAATGTCGATCTGGGTGGAGTTTCCACGTTCTTACTGTGTTTGTGTGGGTTTTAAAAACATGGATTCAAGGTTAATTAAAAGCTCTAAATTGCCCCATATAGTGTGTGCACAGCGATGGTTTGGGTGCACAGCCTCCGAAACATTCTTCTCTGGATAAGCATGGGGAACACCCCCCTGGTAAAGATGATGTGCAAAATAATGAATAAATTAATTAATAATTGAGCATTTAATTTGTTCTATATTGATTCTTTTTATATAAACAAGTTCCAATATAGTAATAAAATCACCCCCACATAAAATTACCCGTATTTGCATGTCTTTAAATAAATTCAAGTGAATATATCAATATATATATATATATACACAACAGTTTCCTGCTTTTTCATGACATAAATGACATAACACTTCCACAAATGTATTTAGATAGATAGATAGATAGATAGATAGATAGATAGATAGATAGATAGATAGATAGATAGATAGATAGATAGATAGATAGATAGATAGATAGATAGATAGATAGATAGATAGATAGATAAGTATAGCTCTCTACACTCTCTAGACTCTCTACACAGTAGGATGAAAATAGAAAAAGTCCTGTCATAAAAAGTCTATAAAAGTATCACATTTCATGTTTTTTTAATGTTTGTTTGAAAAGGCAACTATTTGGCCTTATTGTATTGCATAGGATACCAGTTTGATTTTCTTTTCCTTAAAACCTTACTTTTGACAAATATTTATTTACTAACCACATGAAATGTAAATGCATTCATGTCATAAGTTAACATACTCGCAATGTAATCAATAATTTTAACAGATTTATTAAATTTTTAATCAAAATTATGTGGGTTGTATAGTAAAAAGAATGTCCATTTTCATTTTTAGACCTAGGATTTCACACTTTTTTTTTTTTTTTTTTTTTTTTACAGTTTTGTCATTTATCCAACTTACAAGATCCTTGATGGCTGTCCTTTAATAGTTTTGTGAAATTCGTACAAAATGCATACCTTAAAGTTTTCTTACTCCCTGTAACTTTTTATTCATATTATGCTCCTGTGTCAACTTTTGTGCAATTCAGATATGTGCACTTGTGGTACTTTAATATGTCTATTAAGTATGATTCAAATGTGCAATATTACACTATTATACCTGACCCACAGTGAAAAATGTTTGCAAAATTTTGATTTTAAAATGTATATAACTTACTTACACATGCCACTTTATTTTTACTTGCCACATTACTTTCACTTCATACTGTATTATTTTGCATTTTTAGTTAATTTTAGTAATTTTACTGCACTTATGGTTAATTCTTACTCTTCTTCTGTATATCCTCTTGGGACCCAACCCATAGACTTGCGTCTTTTGTAATGGACATTAGTTTTACATACATAACTATTACTTTTTTGGGCTACTCTATAAATGTCTATAAAATTCCTGCTTTATAGACATCCTGGGCTTTCCAAGGATATGAAATATAATTCGTTTGGGTGTTGGGAACCTCCCATTTTCTTTATCTCTAATATGGCTGCCATAAAAACAAGTACATTTATAGTAGGAGGAAAGTTATGTGTGTATGAGTGAGTGTGTGCCCAGTGATAGCTTGGTGCCCTGTCCTGGGTGTATCTGCCCAGCTCCCAAAATGTTCTCCCCTGGATGGGCATGGGGAACCCCCATGTGACCCTAGTAAAGGATTAAGTGGAAGATAATGAAAGAATAAATACATTAATGCTTTAATTTGCCCCATGTAGGGAGCGTGTTTGTGTCTGTGTGAAGATAATGAATGAATAAATGAATGAATTATTAATTTTCGTATGTTAGGCTTGACTCGCTTTTATTATAAAAATTGTCATTTTTGGTTCAATTCAATGGACATACTGTAAAATTAAACTAAAAATTAACTTTAGTTGTAAAGTTGTAAGTTGTTTATTTTACCCCCAATAGTTCAACAAAAATGAATTGAATGCCACTTTTATTTCCCACTAGGATTTAAAGTGAGCAATCTAGAAAAACTGCAATTTTCCTTTGGGGATTAATAAAGTTTTCTGATTCTGATATTGAATAGGCAACCTTGTCTCTTTTCAGCAGATTTGGGAAAGAATAGGGTGTGGAGCACGTGACTGGAGGTGCCCTCTATGTTAGCGCGCACCCGACGCGTGACGTTTCACGGCAAGCGACGCGGGAGCGCGCCTCCAAATGCAACAGCTGCATAGTGAGCGAGATTTGCAAACATAGAAAGCGAGCTTTTTGGCCAGCTAACAATTGGCTAACGCAGCGACTCACAATAACACTTATTATCCGGACAAATTAGATGACTTGAAGTCCGACCTAACTTTCTAAACGTATATGAAACCAAAATAATAACTTGTACATTTTGAATACCTGACGATTGGACGTGTCGGTAGGTATTGGTGAGTTCCCTATTTTTCTGTAGCTCTTCACACTCCTGGCTAACGTTCGTTCAATTCTGTGTGTTATCTGAACTTCAGCGAGTTCTATGGCAAACTCCTAACACGTTGTGGCAGTGAGTCGATGTGTTATTTAGCGAAGGAAGTGGTTTGCGATCGGAAACTTTATCTTATTTAGAAGCTTAATGCAGGAACTGCGGGTAGTAAGACAGTTGATGCTGCCCATGAGGAATTGTGAATTGAAACCAACCTGTATCTTCGCCAACTTCTTTCCACCTGAATCAGAACTCTAGTGCTCCACTAATTTAGTCGGCACAGAATTAAAAAAAAAAGAAGGATAATCAGCACCCATGTCGAAAATAAATGAATATCATCCTTCGATGACGAAATGAGGGTTATTTTATGGAAGCAATTACCCAACCTCGTAGATCAAGTCTGAGAGGTTCTTCTTATTAAGCAAATCCCGTTGAAAAAAAGCGTTTGTGGGCTATGCAGCTATTCATTTAAATTATTTTAACCTAACAAATAGGACTTTTTGCTGAATTTTAAATATCAACGAAACAGAGGACCTTAGAATGGGGGGGGGGGTCGCCTTCCAGTATTCTTCATTTAATACTACTTCAGCTATGAACGTGAATATGAAAACATCGGACACATCGTGAACTAATCGATCGGGTGGGATTCGATCTCGTAGCAGGAGAATGAATAGCCGAATGAAAGTCACAGCTCGATCCCGATTCTGTAAAAAGTTTGGAGAGTAGTTGCCGATCAGGTTTAAGATGAGATCACGTGTCAGGAAATTATGGCCACAATGCTTCCACGGCCCTAACAGACCTTGTTGCCATTATGTGACTTTTGGATGGCTACAGTGCTCAGCTGGTACGCTTTTCCATTATTTTTCCCCCTTCCTTATTTTTTATTAGCGACAAAATTCCACACTAACACAGCCGTTTGGATAAACCTGCTTTGGATCTAGATAATCTTTTAATTCTGGGCGAATAAAGCAATTCCCCCATTTTTATAATTGGTAACTTAGTTGAATAGTTGAAGTGTTTGCTGCATATAGTCAGCATTGTTTTATTTAACAGGGGGGGGGGGTAAAAGTACACCACCACTTGTACTTCCTCTAAAATATTTCTTCAAACTGTTGGTGAGCTTCCGACGTAAATTCTCGCTTTTTGGTAGTTATGTTATTTGTCTCTGTTATTACTCAATATGGAAATCCAGGCCACTATAGCCAGGCGAGGTTCTCTGGGTAATCGGTTGTGTAAACGCAGCTCGAATCACATTATCTAAACCTTGCTTTTGTTTAGCTCAGCAGACTACAGCTATTGACTTTCATCTTATCAAGCCTGCGCAGAAGTATGGATGAACTTGGGTGTCTTGTGTTGCTCCCACAGTGGCCGTTTCCCCCTTACGGCCGCGTGGTGAACCTTTTTTCCTTCAAAGAACGAGCAATAGCTGGCTTTGTGATTTTTAACGTGTCGAATCACTAAAACACCCTCACAATTCTCCACTAACTAACTTTTTAGAGGAAACGCAAACAGCTAGTCGCGCGTGGCGTCCTATTACTTTTGGTTTAGTCTAACAGTCCATAATGAAACGAGCTCAACTAACGACGAGGGCTTAATATGGTCTTAAAGTAATGAGCACCATTATCGTTTTAAAAAAAAATCTGTTTTTTTAAACACAAGTGACCTATTAAATAACAAAGTAGGACAACGTAATGAATTCGAATTGGAAAAATTAATCAGATATGGTGTATTATTGAAATATGAAAGGTTATATACAGTCTAGTCTTGATTGTAACTTATATTCCTTAATAAGTTTTTTTTCCAAAGCACGTTAAAGCATTACCCTTGTCTAAGTTTGTTTCAATAAAAAAAATGGAGGGTTGTGTATAATTAGTGATCAACCTGCTCTTTCATTTTGGGTGAAGTGCACAACAACAGTCAAGTCTTGATTATAACTAATATTCCGTTCTTTCGAAAGCAAGTTGAAGCATTATAATTGTCTAAATATGTTTCAATAAAAAAAGGAAGGTTGAATATACTTAGTGATGGTTAACCTGCTCTGTCATGTTGTGTACAGTCTAATCTGGATTATAACTAATATTCCTCACTAAGTTATTTGAGCAACTTTGTTTATTATTCTTAAAGTTAAAGCATTAGCATTGCCCAAGTCTTCCAGGTTTCCCAAAACATATATCTATAAAAAATGCTATAATTATCTCATCTTAACTTCTAATTCCTGCCCGTTTTAGATGTAAAAGTTAAGGCGAAATTTTTTATGGGTTATAGAGTTTTAATTATAGTATTCCAAACATTGTCCAGGTAATTATAGTACTGCATGTCACTTTTGTTTTAGTCTAACAGTCCAGAATAAAACGAGCTCAACCAATGACTAGAGTTTAATGTGGTATTAAAGTAATAAGCACCGTTATCGTTTTCAAAAACATATATTTTAAACATAAGTAACTGTTTAGTGACAAAAGTATGACAATGAAATAGATTTGAATTAGAGAAATTCATCTTGCTTTGGAAAGAACTTAGTAAGGAATATTGGTTATAATCTGTACACTTTACACAAAATGACAGATTAGGTTACTAAGTATATGTAACCTTCCACTTTTTAATGGAAACAGACTTAGACAATGGTAATGCTTTAACCTGCATTGGAAAGAACTTAGTAAGGAATATTGGATATAATTAAAACGAGTGTTTTTGTGCACTTTATGACAGAGCAGGTTATCCATCACGGGGTATATGCAACCTTCCATATTTCAATAAAACTTTAAGTAAAAAAAAAAGTTACTATTTATTTTAAAGCATTATTGTTGCTGAAGTCAGTTTCACTTACCTACCACTTGCGTTTAACCCAGTTAGTAGGAAGTGAAGATTAATTACTTAAAATAAATACAATTGTAATAAAAGTATGTTTGGATTGAATTTTACTATGGTCCAAAGAAGCACCTGCAGGTTGGATATTCAGTTTTCTCTGAGCAATGTATAAAAGAATGTTTTTACTGGTTTCCCTAAACATATTTCTATAAAGTATTTTATAATATCCCATATCAAATTCTATTTTTGCCCATTTAGATGTAAAAGTTAAGGCAAAAGTGTTATGGGTTATACCGTTTTAATTATTAGTATTCCAAACATTGTCCGGGTAATTACAGTTCTGAATGTTACTTTTGGTTTAGTCTAACAGACTATAGAGTCCAGAATAAAAGGAGCTCAGCCAACAACAAGGTTTTAATATGGTTTTTACGTAATGAGCATTGTTAACGTTCTCATTTTTTTAAACACAAGTGACTCTTAAGTGACAAAAGTAAAGTGCAAAACAACAGTCTTGTCTTGATTATTAAGTTGTTCTTTTTCGAAAGCAACATTCATCTATTTTTCATTATTCTTTAAAAGGTTAAAGCATTACATAAGTATGTTACACTTGCCTATTATGGTTAAACTAAGTTAGCAGGAAGTGAAGATTAATTACTTGGAACAATAAAATTTTCATAAAAATCTGTTTGGATTGAACATCATTATTGATTTATCCAAAATTAATTTTTTAAAGCAATGTATAAAAAATGTTGTGCCAGGTTTTCCAAAACATATTTCTATAAAAAAATACTATAATTATCTAATCTTAGCTTCTATTTCCTGCACATTTCGCTGTAAAAGTCAAGGCAAAAGTATTATGGGTTATACAGTTTTAATTATTAGTATTCCAAACATCATACAGGTAATTATAGTACTGCATGTTACTTTTGGTTCACTCTAACAGTTAAGAATAAAAGAAGCTCAGTCAACGACAAGGTTTTAATATGGTTTTATTTTTTCCAAACACAAGTGACTGACAAAAGTATGACAACAAAATTAATTTGAATTTGAGAAATTCATCAGATTTAATGTGTTAATAATGTGAAATATGCAAGGTTGCGTATACTTAATTATAGTGAAATGCATATTATTTACTAAGTTTTTTTTTTCCCAAAGCAACATTCATGGTGTATTTTTAATATGAATGATTTACTTTGTTCATTATTCTTAACAAAGATAAAGCGTTACAATTGCCTAAGTCTGTTTCACTTACCTACTATTTTGGTTTAACCCAGTTAGCAGGAAGTAAAGATGAATTACCTGGAATAACAACATTGTGATCAAACACCCAAATCTGTTTGGATTTAAATATTACTGTGATCCAAGGATCCACCTGCAGTTTGGATATTCAATTTTCTTTGAGCACTGTGTGAAACTGTGCTTTTTGTGAGGTTTCCCTAAACAACTTATTTATATGTGTTGTTTATATATATATATAGATATACAATGCTGACATTTAAATTTTTATTTTCTGCCTGTTTAAGATGTAAAAGACAATGCAAAGAGTATTATATTATACAATTTCAGTTCTTAATTTTCCAAATATTGAATAGGTAATTATTGTACTGTACTACTGTAATTTTTTTTTTACCATTTAACATTCAACTTTACATTACTCTCACCTAATGCTTTGTTTTGCTGTATAAAGCAAGACATATTTCTGTTAGTGATTTAGTATTGAGACAGAGTATTATCATTTGCAAAAAAGCCACGCCTGACATTCTCTTGCTGTTTCTTTCATTTCAGGTTCTGCCTGTCAGGACAATTCCTTCGCATGATTCACAAGCTATCCGAAGCGATTTCACATATAAATGCCAGTTAGGGGCAGGCACTGACAGTTTTGCATATTTTTCATCATGTGTTATTATATTAGCACACATTTTTGGAGTGTGTCACAAATCCTGCTCTAAACGGAATTCCGCTACTGTGTGTTAAGAAGTGCAATACATGAGAGCGATTCGTGAGCCCTGCTGTCTCACTACGCTTATTCCTCAAGGTGTTAACTAAACACAGCTGCCGCCATGCCCACCCATGCATTGATTCCATATGTAGAGAGCCCTGATGGGCCAGGTCATGAAGTCCTCAACCACAGCAGTGCCACTATGCCTAGTTCGGGCTCCAGCTCTGGCATTACATCCTATTTGAGTCTGCCAGAGAAAGCTGAAATGCAGGTTACTGCTCCAAACAGCCCACTCATGGCATGTATGTTTTGTGAAGAAGTCTTTGAGCAAGAGGAAGAGCTTAGGTCCCACCTCCTCAGCCAGCACCCAACTACTTCGCACGGTCCAGCAGTTCTACGTGTCGAGGCAGAGTTTGTAACACCTGGGGAAAGAGTTCGCTCTAAGATGGCCCAAAACGAGCCATCAGAGGAGCTTAGCTGTGTTGTCTGCGGCCAAGTCAATGAAAATGGTGCCATGCTGGAGGCCCATATGCGTAAGCACAAGGACTCCTTTATATACTGTTGTGGCCTGTGTGGGCGGCGCTTTAAAGAGCCGTGGTTCCTTAAGAATCACATGAGGACCCATGGAAAATCCAAAATGACCAAGAGCCAGGAAGCTGAGATACCCATCACTGTCAATGGCGTAGTCCAAGACCGACCTACATCACCTACAGTGACGACGTACAAAATGTGCATGGTGTGTGGGTTTTTTTTCCTTAATAAAGAAGTGCTAGCAGAACACAGCAAAATACATAACCGAGAACCAGAGTCTGAGAATAAAGTGGTTGGCAAAGTCCGTTTTGATTTGGAGGTCCCTTTATCCCAAGAGGGTTTTTTTCAATGCCTTAAACTACAAAAAACTTCCCCGAACACTGAGCAAAAATTGCAGCCTGGACGCTGGATTCCACAGCTTGATCCTTTTAATACTTACCAGGCATGGCAATTGGCTACTAAAGGCAAGATCGCTGCTGGACCAAACCTGAGCAAAGAACTCAATCCAGATTCCAATTCGGACAATGAGGAGTATGGCTCAGACAAAGAGGAACTTGGCTCCATCTGGGACTCCAATGGCGGTGAAAAAATGGTCAGAAGGGGCCTTAGGAATGAGTTGAAGTCCAGACTTGGTGGTGGAGCAACGCCCTCGAACCTGTCCGAACAATCAAGCCTAAGTCTGCGCAAGGACAAGCCCACAGAATGTGAGGACTGTGGCAAGACATTCAGGACCTACCATCAGCTGGTCCTACATTCAAGAGTTCATAAAAAAGAGAGAATAGGAGCTGAGAGCCCTACCACCCCAATTGATGGAAGGACGCCGAGTGTCGGATCTGCTGAAAGTCCATCACTGGACCGGGCTGATGAGGGCTCAGAGGATGGCTTTGATGACGGCATGACTGGCGAAGCCTTTCAGCCAGGTAACTTTTTCTAACATGGTCCACACTGTCTTGTACCTGATTTTAAATTGAATCGAGGTTCAAAGCCAAACACAGGTGGGTAGAATTAGGTGAATTCCATGTACCATACATGTAAACACATATGTAGAAGTTGCCATTAGAGCATTAAATTAGTAAATGTATAAATTACATTACTATAATTCAATATTCATAATTCAGAAATTAATTTTATAGTAAACTCTGGGTTTGATTCCCAGTTGATAATTGACAAAGCACCTTCTGTGTGGTGTCTGCATGTCCTCTGTGTCGGTATGAGTTTTCCTATGGTTTCTTGCCACAATTCATATACATGATGGCTGGTGAATGGGAGAAACCAATTTGTGATTTATGATAATCATTTATAACTTGTCCTGTCCTGTAAATCAGCTGTCGAAGTTATCCTCCAAAACAATAAGAACTGAATGGCATGCTTGTAGTAGCTGCCCCTTTAAAGCACCATCTTGGGGTTGTTTGATTTGTCAAAATAAAATTAGGGATACAGTAAGATCCAGATTGCACCCTCTTCTGGTTTTTCAGAGTAATGTACATTGGTTTATATTCAGAAGCAAATGCAGGCCTGCCTAAGTTTATTTATTTATTTATAAAAAAAATTACCATAACTGTAAACACAGAATTTGTTATCTAAAACAATAAAATTCTATGTTAATACATTTTATTATCTTTTAAAACAAGGATAAATAAGCATTTTAACAGATTACTCAGATTAACAAGCTTTTTTATTATGTATAATTTTCTCATATATCTAAATGTCAGGTTTTAACTTTTGAACTAAAGCATTTGAACAAATAATAATAATAATAATGTTGGAATTGAGGCTTTTCTTTCTCTGGATTTTTGTCCTTAACATGTCTGCATGTAGGCGTGTCCAAAAAGCAAACCCACATAAAAATTCTTTACAGCTTACGTTTTAAGGCAATTTCTCATATTACAGTTAACACATTAAATATGGCATATTAATATTAATTTTAATGAGAGTTGGGCTTATAAATAACAGTCTTCAGTAATTCAGGTTTGTTTAAACTAATTTAGTTCAAGGTTCTGTACATGTCACTATTTCCCACAAACCATTTATTTTATAGATATAACTTTGTCCACCAAAATTTGTCCCATAGTTTACCTAGTGCAAAATTAGCAGTACCTTACACATGGACCATTATATTTATGTTTAAAAATAGGAGAGTGTCAACACACCATGACCTCATGGCTGTATAATGGCATGTAAAACTTTCAGCACCTGTGTTTAAAGTTTATTGTGAATAGTGATTAGATGATGACTTCATCTAAAAAGCCATAAATTTACGATGGAGCATTCTTTCTCTTTTTTAAGTAAGATACGTTTTTTTGTTTGTGTTTCTTATATGTAATTTGATTCAATTTAAATGGGAAGAGTAGTATATAGTATATATTACACACAATAAATAATATATATGTATGTAAATTTTTTGTCTGTAGTTGAGAAAAAAAAAAACTTGAAAGCACATGCCTTGACACTGGTCATGAATGTGACAGTTTAAACAGGAAACAGACTATTCGTTTCAGTTGGTTACCTAGTTGCTCAAAATGATACAGTCAAAAGTTGGGGAAGGAAAATTTGCAAAAAAAAAAAAAATCATGGATGGTTACATTGTGTCTGATCAGACCCCATTTCGAAAGGTCTGCGTCCTTCAGATATGAGCGAAGACTACAATAAAATTGGCAAACCTCATTCTGGTAGATATTTTGTCATGTAACTAAGAAATGGCAGTTAACAGGAAAGGTAAAGGACTGGTTGAGTTGTGGAATTTTTGGTTGTAGGATTGCTAGACAGACAAAGGTTGATGGGGAAATACAGTATCACATTCTCTGTGTGGCAACACCTGCCCAAATACAGTGGGTTGCAAAAGTATTCATACCCCTTGAACTTTTCCATATTTTGTCACATTACAACCACAAACATAAATATATTTCACTGGAATTTAATGTGAAAGACCAACACAAAGTGGTATACAATTGTGAAGTGGAATGAAAGTTATACATGAATCAACAATTTTTTTACAAATAAAAAACTGAAAAGTGCGATGTGCAAAATTATTCAGCCCCCT
>JAFMOD010000284.1:2068977-2104645 GCA_019802435.1 Corydoras maculifer | reverse complement strand
TCCACAAAGTATTGACTCAGGGGGGCTGAATAATTTTGCACATCGCACTTTTCAGTTTTTTATTTGTAAAAAAATTGTTGATTCATGTATAACTTTCATTCCACTTCACAATTGTATACCACTTTGTGTTGGTCTTTCACATTAAATTCCAGTGAAATATATTTATGTTTGTGGTTGTAATGTGACAAAATATGGAAAAGTTCAAGGGGTATGAATACTTTTGCAACCCACTGTATGACTTCCATAGAAGAATCATTAGCAAAAAAATCTCCCTTGACTTTCCCACAGACTTCAGTGGCAGAGGTTTGCAAAGACTGAAAACCTCTAAACTAGCCTTATGTATTTTGGCTGGGAGCCTTAACTGACAAACCTATAATTAAACATTTTGGTTGCCTTATGCAAAGGTATGTTTGGAGAATAAAAGCATGCAGTTTTTTATGAAAGAAGGTAACACCACTTCATCTGTTAGGATCAGAGGTGGATCAGTCAGGTTTGTATTGCCACCAATAACACAGGGAACATATCAGTGGTGTGCAATAGAGTAAATTCCTTTACATTATGAAATGATAATGTAGGTTATTGCAAATATAATGTACATATTGTTTAACTCTAACTGTTTAATGGAGAATATTCTAAATTATTATATATTTTTTGTTTATTTATTTATTTATTCACCGGCAGATAAAGATGATGATGGCTCCCATAAAATGAAAATTCTAGCCCCAAGGAAGTGCTGTTATTGTGGCAAGACTTTCCGCTCCAACTATTACCTCAATATTCATCTCAGGACACATACAGGTACTAAACTAGGCAAACCCTTAATCAATAACGACGAGAATAGTAATGATTATAATTATTATTATTATTATAAATCATGCATACATACAGTATGTGTATATATGTGTGTATATATATATATATATATATATATACATAATTACACATATAAAATGGTGTGTGTATATGTATGTATGTATGTATGTATGTATGCATATATATATATATATATATATATATATATATATATATATATATATATATATATATATCACATACACACAAACATGTAATTATGTATGTGTATATACATACAAACACTATATTTTTAACAATAAACTATATGCTCTACTTCACTTTGTTTAGGTTCTTTTTGTCTAGATTAATTACATGCAGGCGGCACGGTGGCTTAGTGGTTAGCACGTTCGCCTCTCAGCGCTAGGGATTCCCGGTTCGAATCCCCATCTGGGTGGAGTTTCCATGTTCTCCCCGTGTCTGCGTGGGTTTCCTCCGGATTCTCCGGTTTCCTCCCACAGTCCAAAAACATGGATCAAGTTAATTGAGTTCTCCAAAATTGCCCCATGTAGAGTGTGTTTGAGTGAGTGAGTGTGTGCCCAGAGATGGATTGGCGCCCTGTCCTGGGTCTATCTGCCCAGCGCCCGAGACGTTCTTCCCTGGATGGGCATGGGGAACCCCACCGCGACCCTAATAGAGGATAAAGCGGGTGATAATGAATGAATGAATAATTACATGCATTTCACTAGGAGTCTTACAAGACAACATTTTGTTGTCACCTTGAAATCTCCTTATTCTGGTTGCTATTAAACCAAAGGCTTTTGTTTTAATAGCAATCATTACTTTTTCCTTGCTTCTTTATTCAGAAATAATAAGTGTATGCAACTACTACCGAGACTTTCACTATTGTTCCTGAAATTGCTGCAGCCAATGTTTTATTATTTGTTCTTTAGACAGCTGGTTAAAACTAACAACAATTATGTGCAATTCTTGCCATAAAAGGAATTGTAATGTTTAATTATCTGCCTTTTGATGAGCTGGTCACACTATATAAACAGTAAAGCTGTTAGCCCACATTCCGACATTATCACATTCCACATACCACCGTTTGCTTGGTTTAATACATTATATGCAGTAGTTTAAATGTGTGTTTGCAATCTGATAATGGAACGGCCTGCATCTGATTCAGTCAGTAACCACATGTATTTTATAGTAATGCATTACTGATTTAAGATTGTTAGTTGATTTTATTAAATTGTATTAAAACATCTTGTTTTGGTCCACAATTAATAAAATGTTATTTGTATATTATCTAAGTGTTTCACTGTTAAGGTGTTTTGCTGAAGTCTTGTGGCAAATGGCTAATATTACCAAACAGTATTTTCCCATTATTTTGGTCCAAAGATCCCCCATTGCGTCACTTATGTGGCTGTGTCCTCCAAATACAGTGGGCCTTACTTAATCTTGTAGAGATGTAGAGTTTTTTTTTTTTTCAGGAACCAGCATAAGATAATAGATCAAAGATACAATTCAAATTTTCTTTAATATAAAAAAACTCACAATAGTATCCAACACTTTTCAAAGTTTTAGTTTGAATGTAAAATAATACTTGTGGTCTTTACATTTTTATGCTTAAACAGATCTGCTTATCTATATATTTTTAAGTAAGTTCTAATTGCTGGAATATAGTAATATTATACTGAGTAATCTACTGATCAGGGCAGCATGCATACATGCTAGAAAGGCTCTTCTTTAAAAATCTCATAGCACTTCATTTAAAAATACTAATTTGGTGGCTTTACTGTAACTTAACTTAATTAATTCCATCGTTATTGCTTAGAGCATGCTTTCATCTGTTTTATTTAAATAAACAACAGAGCCCTTAGACCAAGTAGAAAAGGTAATTTAATTTATGTTATAATGCTGTACATACTGGCATACTTCAGAAACCTCGCATGATGAAATATGCAGGAATCACTGAAGTTTTATTATCAGAATACTTTATTAATCCCCTGGGGAAAATTCATTTGTTACAAATACCTCGTTTTTTATAATGTTATACACGAACGAATAAAGGATAAAATACTATTAATAATAAAATTAAAATACAAATCCATCGCTGGGCACACTCACTCACACAGACACTGTATGGGGCAATTAGAGCATTCAATTTCTCTAAAATGTTTTTAACTGTGGGGCGAAACCGGAGAACCCGGGGAAAACCCATGCGGACACTGGGGGGAAACTCTACCCAGATTGGGATTTGAACCTGTATCCCAAGCGCTGAGAGTCGAACGTGCTAATTTTATAAGGTGAACCGGTTTCAATAAGAAAATAAGATTAGAATAAAAAAAAAAAGTGACGAACACAGGACCAACTGCAACAGGAAAAAAATATTTTTAAATTTTGTTGTTAACTAATATTAAATTATCCTTAATAATAATTTAAAATCTCACAAATCATGAGGGTGACTTAAAATCAACCTTTTCGAATCAGATGTCTTATGTTCGATGTTGACATGTACGAAATATTTTAGAATCGTTGTTGTGCTTCACAAAATTACATACATTTAGTCATTTAGCAGATGCTTTTATCCAAAGCGACTTACAAATGAGAGAACACCACAAGTCAGTAGTTAAGAAAAAAAAAAAAAAAAAGAACCGCTACACTAGAATTCTAATAGTATATGATATAACAGGTTTATGTCTCTCTACAGGTGAGAAACCTTATAAATGTGAATACTGTGACTACGCTGCAGCACAGAAGACCTCTCTAAGGTATCACCTAGACAGACGTCACAAAGATAAGCCTTATACCGAGATCCCTAACATCTCTGCAACATCACAGATGGCTAATTCTGCCAAAGGTCGAGAGTCTCCCAGAAATACGGATGACAAGTCGATGCCGAAGCCTTCCAAACTGTGGCCTGCTCCCGATCCTGTCTGTGCCAGTGTAAAGCAGGAACCAGTACCTTACCAGACTACAGTCATCATCCCTAACCCCATGAATCCAGTCAAAGAAGAGTGCGGCAATATGGCTGCCACAGCTCCCTATACGCCTTCAGATGAGCCGCATGCAACCTGTTCACTCCCAATCAACCTGAAAGCAGAATGGAAAGAAGCTGCCGAGGCACCGTTAAATCTCTCGCTCAAAGCATCACTGTCTATTGCTGCTACCTCAATACCCAGAAACATGTTACCGACCAATTACTGCACGTCCTGTCCTTATGAAACCCTCTACCCTGAAGTCTTGCTAATGCACACAAAACTTGCACATAAGGAGAAGTCTGATACAAAAAAGTATGCCTACCGGCCCCCTATCAAGCTCAAACGCTATACTGGTTGCCCTCCAGCTCTTGAAGGGAAAGACGTGGCCCCTTTACCCCAAATCTACTGCAAGCATCCTCGTCGCACCAAGTCTCCTCCGCCCCCTCAAGCTCGAAAGTCTGCAGAAAAGATGCAGAGCTCAAAGGCACCTCAGGACACATACAGGTAAGACTGTCGCGATTGGTCAACAATGAAAATACGTAGTAAATTTTTTTTTTTTTAATATTAATTGTTATCTTTTGATTCCTAAAATGCATCTGTCTAAAGAAATGCTTTTCGTCAACGAGCGTGATCTCATGGGGCAGCACCACTCAAAAACAATATGCTGGCTCCAACAGCGCCAAAGACAAGTAGTAAAGAGCTTCGTGAAAAACCGAAAGCATCCAAAGTATGGAGTGATTTTAAATTGGCTGCAGACAAAAATGTTATTTGAACACCATGCAAATCTTTAATAACATATTTTGGCAGCACCAGCATGATTCACAACCACCTTAAACAGGAGCAAGAAAAAATGTCAAAGCCACCGTAAGGGTTTATATTCGTGTTTTTCTGATGGTACAGACTGATAGTAAATGTTTATATTTGGTCGTGGACTTACTCTGTGTCCTTGGTGCATGTTGGACATGTTAAGACATGTCCCCCTACGGGTTTTTTTTTTTTTTTTTTGTATGTCTCATATATATATATATATATATATATATATATATATATATATATATATATATATATATATATATATATATATATATATATATACACACACACACACACATATATACACACATAACAATTTATTTATTATCTTCCACTTAATCCTCTACTAGGGTCGAGGGGGAGTTCCCATCCAGGGTAGAAAGTTTCGGGTTTTTTGTTCATACTCTCACACAAACGTACACAAACACACTATTTGATTTCATTGTGGAAGAACCTGAAGGAAAACCACGTGGACACAGGTCACATGGAAAGTTCACTCTGATTGGTTATCTAACCACTGAATCACCATGCCGCCCATATAAAAAACCAATATAGTTTTTAATAAATTAGAAAATTTGATTATATAATTTTTATATATATATTTTATATATATATATATATATATATATATATATATATATATATATATATATATATATATATATATATATATAAAATTTAATAGTTCATAATGAGTTCATTTGTAATTTTTTTTTCTCTTCTTTCTTTCTGTCTTGCTCCTAGCATTAGGGTAAGACCAAGTAATTGAATTCCTGCAAAGCAAGGATTGCTAAACCAAATTTGCAGCTGCTTTTACTGAAATTGTGCTTAACACAGGCATGCAGCCTGGCCGCTCAAGGAGGATGAGTCCCCCACTGATTGGTCCTCCCAAGGTTTCTTCCTTAAATAACAACATAACAGGGAGTTTTTTTTCTTGCCACTGTCGCTTTGGCTTGCTCTTTGAGGGTTTAAAGGCTTTTCGTTCTGTGAATCTGCTTTGTGACAATGTACTGTTGTAAAAAGCGCCATATAAATAAATAACTTGAACTTGAACTTGCATGTCCAAAGCCTGGCCTGCGCGGCAATCATTGCCCCTGGTCAGATTCCAAACGGCCCTGGCTTATAATGTTTTTCCAGTTTTGTCAGCATAATTAATTAAACTGTTTAAAATGTAATTCCGCTTTTTACCCCACGATGGCTGCACTATTCTAATACTATTTGTGTCTGACTGCATTTTTGACATATTATATTCAAAGGCCCCTAGGCGGCAGCAGACTTTTGATTATTTCGCATTAACCTGCGATGAAAACAGACACTTCCGACACTACTACTGATTTTTATTTTATTTTTTTTTAAGAGATTTTGTCGATAACATGAAAGTGACTAAAGCTGCTATTTAGTTTGTTTAATGCTCTCACACTCCCCAGATATAAAAGAATTGTGTCTTTAGAGTTGTTTGCGCCTGATTTGCTTACATTGCGATTTGAAAAAATAAGGTAATTGAGACAATGAATTTATTTATTTATTTCTTTTTTTGTAACGTGAATTTTGTGGTGAAAATGGAACTATTGCCACCCTGGCAATTCTCTTCACTTCAAGTTTGGCCCTCATGAACTTTTTTGAAGTTCATGAAGTTTTTTTTTTTTTCTATGGAAGAGAAAAATCGCTTAGACTAGTCGACTTATTGATAAAAAAAAATAATAATAATAGAAAAAAGTTGTTAGTGGCAACCCTACATATAGGTAAATAATGCTGCTTTTTAGTAGTAGCTTTTTAGGATGGTAAATTAAATTTGTTACTATCCTGTTTTACATTTGAATCCATTTGGCACAGTGGCTAAGTGGTTATCTTGTTCACCTCTCAACCCTGGGGATTCTAGGTCAGTCCCCATCTGGGTGGAGTTTTCATGTTCTCCCTATGTCCGCATGGGCTTCCATCGCATTCTCAGGCTTCCTTCCTGGATCCAGATTAATTAAATGCTCTAAATTGCCCCATATACTGTGTGTTTCTGTGTGAGTGGTGCCCTGCCTTGGGTGTATCTGCCCAGTGCCAGAAGACTAGGTGGAAGATGATGAATGAATGAACATTTGAATCGTTAAGGTCAAGGTTACAGAAGATGTTTGTTTATTTTTCTGTCTATAGGGTCTGACTAACTGACCATCTTCTTCTCTTTCCTCATTCTCCTTATAACAGGAGTGTCCAGGGGCTTTCTACAAAGAAACTAGAAGTCTCAAAGACCTCTCCTGTGAAAGAGACGTGGAGAGAGCAGCCGAACGGGATTCAGAGAATCCGAACTGTTGAGACACTTCCAAGCACCCAGCCTAGATTTCCACAGACAGTGATCGAAGCTGGCAGGAAGCTTAATGTCACAGCAGTCCCTCAGAAGCACAATGTCCTTTGGCCCTCAGAAAGGGGCAGGCCATGTCTCTCAGACAGATTTCGAAACCTGGTGCAGGGAGACATGGGAGAACCCTCCAGCAAAAGGCTGAAACCCGCTGAATCGCTGCAGGCTGCTGAAAGGAACGGCGACTTTACTAGCAGGAACATTAAAAACTTTCTTCCCTTGGCTCCTGTCCGTACGGCACCCGCGGCACCAGGGAGTAGTATGGAGGTAGACTGGAATGTCCTAAACTTGCTGCGTTCCTACACTCCTAATGACCTTGCGTCACTCTATCAGCCCGCCATGCCAGGTTCCAGTCGTGCTTTGACTGGTAATTCTGCAGTAACTGGTAAGCGCAGTTTTTTTAAGATAATATCCTGTGTAGTGATTTAACTTGATTCTCAATTGTAAAGAATTTCATGTTTTGAGTTTTGTAATTGTACATGCATTGGCGGTCCATGATCAATATTGGGCACAATAGTGTTAATGCCATAATTGGGGACCTGTATTTGAGTCGCAGCACAACTCTGATCCGGCCAGATGCTAAATAGGTACAGATAAATTTGTGTAAATCAGACAAGAGGCCAAATGGCTGCAACTTTAGTTTAAAATGAGATCTGTCTGAATAATTCATTCATTATCTTCCGCTTTACCTTCTAATTGGGTTGCGGCGGGGGGTCCTTATGCCTATCCAGGAGGGAGCGTTTCGGGCAGCAGATACACCCAGGACAGAGTGCCAATCTATTGCTGGGCACACAGACACACATACAAACTACATCAACACTATATGGGGCAATTTAGAGCGTTCAGTTTACCTTGAATTCATTGTTTGGACTGTGGGAGGAAACCGGAGAACCCGGAGGAAGCCCACGTGGACACGGGAAGAACATAAAAACTCCACAACTCCACGCAGATTGAAATTCAAAACCTGGATCCCTAGCGCTATGAGGCGAACATGAAAACCACTAAGCCACTGGATGCAGCAGTTTTTTTTTTCATTATAACAGGAAGAAAATGGCCATGTATATGTGGTTATAAAGAAAGTATGTCTCCACCCTGAAACCTTAAAATAGGAAGTGATGAAAGCAAAAGTAAAGCTCCCCCTGCTCATTTGAATTACCCAACAACAGAGGTGGAATTGGATAGTACTTAGCAAAAATCATGATCTAGAACTGACTTAAAAAATCTATCTAGTCAACAGGAGCCTTTGAAAAAACTGGACAATTTTTGTTAAATGTTTGATATTGTTAAAGCATTTTTAATTATTTTTTTACATTTTTAACATTTTTTATTTATTTATTTTTTGCTTCCGCAGGGGTGTATTAGGGACCTCAACCTCTAAAACAATATTTTAGGCCATGTCACTTTTAAATTTACAGCCCAAACAAATGTTGAAACAAAATTAGCTGTGAGGTTTGTATCAGTTTTGTAATTTAATTGGATATTTTAACCCATCATGCATACTGGCAAAATAGGAAAGATGGGTGATTTATGTACGAGATTAAAGGGCAATAAATATTTTCCATTGTTTTCAATGACAACTTAATTCTATCTGTTAAATATAAACAAATTTAGAATTTTATGCTAGTAGCCCGTTCAAAAAAAAATCAAAAGATCTGATACAGGAAAATGAACACTACAGGGTCACATTACCCTCCTTTAAATTATACTTCATAATATATAATTATTATTCTATAATTAAATCATTTGGAAATTTAAGATATTAATTTATAAAAACAAATTAAATTTGGAAAGGGGTCATGGTGACTTGGTGGTTACCACGTTAGCCTCTCAGCGCTATTTGCCTCTCAGCACTGGGGATTCAGGTTTGCATCCCAATCTGATTGGAGTTTCCATGTGCTCCCTGTGGCCACATGAGTTTTCTCCGGGTTTTCCGGTTTCCTCCTACAGTCAAAAACTTGGATTCAAGGTAAATTGAATGCTCTAAATTGCCCCATGTAGTGTGTATCTGTATAAGTAAGTGTGCCAAGCAATAGATTACCACCCTTTCCTGGGTGTATTTGCCCAGCGTCCGAAACTTTCTCCCCGGATGGGCATAGGGAGAAGCCACACCCCCCGCCCATAAAGGATTAGAAAGATATAAGCAAAAGATAATCTATAAATGAATGAATTTGGAAAATTCATAAAATTTGAAATTTAAGCTGTTCAAGTTGCTGCTGTTCTCCTAATGATATGCTATAAATGTTATAAATAGGAGACAGACCTGGACTGTAAACAAGCCAATGAAGCATACACATGCTATATGTAGCCACGTTGTTGAAACTACTGCAAAGTAAGACATCGCATGCTGAAACAAAAAAGAGAAACAGAGGAGATCCAGCCAGTCACAAACCAGGAATTTTTTTTTTTTTTATTAACAATAATTTTTATCGTAATAGGCAGGCATGTAAGGCAGTTGCGACATTCAGCATGCTGTTGACAGATGTATTTTGGCATGTTCATGGTTACTTGGTGATCATATGGTACCCGGATCCTGTGCCTGAAAAACAAAAATCTAACTAAAAACACCACTGTGTATTACAGTTGGTCTGGTATCATTTTTGTTTTTCTTTGCCAAAGTTTGCGCTCTGCATTATAGCCCAACATCTTAACTTTGACTCAAAGGATATAGTTTCATAAAATTATGATCCAATGAAAAGCAGTATGCTGATATCAACCAGTATGAGCTAATGGCAGGTATACCTGAAGCTGTATTTAAAAAAAAAAAAAAATTTTTTTTTTTTTTATTGATTTTAATAGCACTTTTTAGTTTGTCCACAAGAGGGCACACTGCAACTTCAGAAGTTACTCTGTAGTTTATGACGGATCAGGTGTGTGTATGTATGTGTGTGTTTAAACATTCGATTTTTGTTTGTCATAGATAGTATTTCGGGCAAAAAAAATAACATTAAACTTTTGGTAAATCCATGTTTTGTGTGCAAGTGCAATGTCATTATTTTGTTAAATATTATTTAATATTTATATAATAAATGAGCAAGTAAAAAAAAAATAAAACATTTTTTGGTAATAATTTGGAAAACGCTAGATCTATTGGGCCTAAATTAACAATCTAATGATACCCTGTCTTTCCGGAAACAACAATTAGCTACAAAGTATTATATTGGGTAAATAGTTTTTTTCTTTGGTACAATATTACCAAGGGCGGCATGGTGGCTTAGTGGTTAGCACGTTCGCCTCTCAGCACTAGGGATTCCCGGTTCGAATCCCCATCTGGGTGGAGTTTCCATGTTCTCCCCGGGTTTCCTTCGGGTTCTCCGGTTTCCTCCCACAGTCCAAAAACATGGATCAAGTCAATTGAGTTATCCAAATTGCCCCTATAGAGTGTGTTTGTGTGAGTGAGTGTGTGCCCAGCGATAGATTGGTGCCCTGTCCAGGGTGTATCTGCCCAGCGCCCAAGACCTTCTCCCCTGGATGGGCATGTGGAACCCCACCGCGACCCTAATAGAGGATAAAGCGGAAGAAAATGAATTAATGAACAATATTACCATCAGATTTGCATTAATTTGTAACTAAAATTTAGTTTTGTCTTCCGAAGATTTGAACCACTGTGTAAAAATGTGGTGACCAGTTTGTGTGTCAATCAATAGGTTTACGGAACCACCCTTGTCGGTTTCCCTTTTACAATCAATCAATCTTGACATTGTCTTTGTAAAATATACCTGTGCTACGAGAGAAGGAATTAAGCACAATTAAGAGATTAAATGGAATCAGTACATTCAGGTATATAACTGATTTTATTTTGTGACTTAAAATTGATAATCCTTAATCTGATTGACTGAAGCAACTCCAGTTCATAAAGTTCAAAGGTACAAACAGTAGAGCTGTAACGATAAATGTAACAGATTTTTTTAAATTATAATAATTATCTTATGATCTTAATCGGCACGGTGGCTTAGTGGTTAGAACTTCTGCCTCTCAGCACCAGGGATCAAGGTTTCAATCCTGGTCTGGTTGGAGTTTCTATGTTCTCCCCGTGACTGTGTGGGTTTTCCCTGGTTGCTCCGGTTTCCTCTCATAGTCCAAAAACATGGATTTAAGGTAAATTGGCTACTCTAAATTGCTTAAATGTGGTGTGCTAAGCGATGGAATGGTGCCAGGATTGTTCATGGTGCTACAGTGTAGCTGTTTTTTCCTTAAGAACTGACTGGTGTTTTCTCATTTGTAAGTCGCTTTGGATAAAAGCGTCTGCTAAATGTAAATGTACTAAACAAATGAATTGGCATATTACAAATATATATGTTTTGCATGCATTTCATCTTTAAAATAACAATTGCAAATTATCTAAATGTACCATGAGAAGAAAAACAAACACATGTGCAATACAGATTAATCTTATTCCAGTAAAAACAAAAGAAAAAAAACGTGCTGACCATTGCATTTTGAGGACACTCAATACGCTAAGGGACAACAGATAAGCCACCGAAACTAAACTTTATCTAACTGCATGAACTACCCACATATTTAGAATTTTTTTTTATATAAATCAATTTGGTCAGCAGAAAGAATTTTGAAGCATAAAACCTGCAATTAGGCTATTAAGTTACACACCTAGTGGCTTTTCTCGGCCAGATGGTGAATATGACCTGGTGTTTAGAATTTATAAATTATACACATTGTTACTAAATGTATAATCTGTATAGAAGTGTATAAAAACTGTATAAAATGTATAAAAGTGAGTGATCTATTTTGCAAACAGTGCTTACACGTAGGATTTTGTTCTCCACATTTAACACACACACACTGATGAAGTCAATTGGGGCTAGGTGCCTTTCCCAAGGGCACTTCAGCCATAGTACTTGGTGGAACCGGGTATTGAATCGGGTACATTCAGGTCACAAGGCTGGTTCCTTAACCGCAAGCCAAAATGATTATATAAACTGTACAAAGCTTACTGTGAGGTTACAGGAGTCTCACAATTTATGTGCTGGTGTGATGCATTTACTAAGTTTAAAAGGAACCATGTATTAAAATATAAATTAAATAAAATTGACTGCATTGATTCTAATATTGTTAAAGTCCTCTGATGGTACAGTGCCCACAAAAAAATTGTTTGACTAAGAATTTAAAAGATATTTTTGCTTTCTTGTCAGTAGGCCGCTCTATCATGCATATTGTTAGATTAGACTGCTGTGTAAGCAAATTAAATCATAGTGCTTGTTGTTGGGTTACAGGACATGTGTGTTCATGTTCAGGTTTATACTCTGTGTTCTTTTGTTCAAGTTCAAGTTATTTATTCATATAGCGCTTTTTACAACAGTACATTGTCACAAAGCAGCTTTACAGAATGAGTTTTGTTCTTATTTTATGTCTGGAATTCAGTACACCATTAGCTTTCATTTAAAACGGAAGTGTGTACTGTTTAGAGAAGTAATAGCAATAGAGACTGTGTATGCAATTGCATGTTTAGTCTAGTAAATATCCAGTTCTGATAACTAATGATCAGTCTGTATTTATATTTGTCACCGTTTTATTATGTTTTTTGATATATACATAATTTACAAAATACATTCCTGTTGTGTATTGTTTTTAGTGTAGGTGGTCTTTATGGTACCACTCTCTTATTAGTCAGCAGGTTTTCCAAGTAAGAGAGGTATTGTTGCTATGGGGTTGGTGGTTACAAGCAGCTTCGCAAAGTTAGTTTACTGTATATTGAAACCTCCAAATTCTCTTCTCTTCTCGTCATTACACTTTATCAAATTCATAAAAGCATAAAAACCAGAAAGACTGCTAGGTTTAGATGGTGAGGCGCACTGTTTAAAAAATACAGGAAAGACTAGTCTGTTGGTGTTTATAACAAATTCTTTTTATTTAAACTAGAAACAATTAAGATAATGGGGCAAACAATAAAATTGTGAAATGTATTAAGGTTCTTTAATTAAGGGATATTTTGCCATTTTAAGCATATAACTGAATGGAAATATAACCAACAAATTACTACTGTAATGCATTCAGATTGCCTATAGAAATATATCAGCTGTATTTTTATAATGACAAATTAAAAAATATATACTTCTCCTTTTAGTTTGGAAAAGTTGTTGAATTTTAATAACTTTTAATATTCTTTTAATATTTAATATTCTCTCTTTCAACTAAAGACAAAATAAGCCATAAACCTATATAAATACGGTTAGTTAAACATAAAAAAAAAAAAAAACATCAGAATTTTAAATACACTATTGTATATATAGTTTCGTTTGGGGAGGCTGAAAAATGTTAAGTATGCTGCTTAACATAACTTGAGCTGGCTTGTTTTTCCAACACCAGTTCTCTTTTAGATAAAAGCCTATCAAACAAACACTGATTAAGTTTATTAACATTTGTCTGCTGATTGCAAATAGGTAGACCGCTTTAAAAAAAAAATTCACATCTTTGTTGCACAAACTGGTTTAAACTCGTGATATGAAGCATCAGGAAAGAAGCTTGACCATGTCTTGTGTTTTTACTCTCAGATAAATAGTGTAAACATGAACGAAGAGAGCTTGAGTTGTCAAGGAATCTAATCGTGTGCATGTTGGAATAAAGCAATATGGTACGAAAGGGTTATTGTGAATAAATCACAGGAAAAAGGTGCTTTTAGGCATGACTCATAGTATAGTTACACCTCTTTCCCATTTTTATAATACACAATAATGCACACCCTCGAGTGCCTCGAGAATTACTTTATAAAATGGTTACAATTGCACTATAATAATAAAAAAGTAGGTTTCCTATTACAATTAAATACTGCCATGTAAAAGAGTATATTGTATATTGCGCATTGATACGAATGTGAAGCGGTCAGAAGTGTGTTGTCACGGTTAGACAAACGGCTGAGCCAATCAGATTTAAGGATCGGAATTATCTGTTTTATAAAAATGACAAAACAACTAAAGTTACTGTTTACAGCTTGCTCATACCTCTGGTTGTTTAATGAGATTTCTCTTGTTGACAACCGGTTGCTGCTGTGGCATATCATCGCCATTCCTTTAAGAATGTGCAAATTTGTCCTTCACATTGCAATCACACTGAGACTTGTGTACAAAGAGCTTTCCAAATTATAAAACCTGTGCTTTTAAAACTTCCCTTGTTTGTGTTTTTCTCTTTAGGGAGCAGGCCTCTGCTCTACCCACCTTATTCCAGCTCCATCGTTCAAAGGAGAAGTCACCCAAATCCTGATGCCACTTCCTAGGACGTTGTGGTAAATAAACACCGATACATATAATTGAAGACTTCAACCCATGTTGACTTTAAACTAGTGCTAACACCTTTTCTCTCTTTTGCAGGTTTGCAAGACTACGCCAAACCCAAAAAAAGGGGTCCAAGAGACTATAAGTAAAATAAAATTAAAAAAACTGTGACTGATATTCGTCTGCTGCAGACACTACATCTATAAAGAGATGACCATGCTACCAATATGTCGTGTTGTGTGGCCCTTGAGGTTTGCTTGTTTGCTAAGAAGCGTACCATAGGGATTGAGTCTTGAACAGTGTTTTTGTTTGTTTTTTGTTTTTTTCCCCCTAATCTCATAATGTACCAGTCAGCATGTATGTCGACCACGGAAGAGGTATTGCACTTAGCGCAAAATAAAATCCATCACGCTCTCCTGCTCACGTGGAATGGTGAACGGATTTAACGGACTTCGATTTGCATGAATCTGCATCAAGTGCCTTTCCTGCTTGATCAAAATGCTGTTCCCAAGACCAAATCAACATCATTCGGTTTATTCTGTTGTGTTGGGCGATACTTTTCTATTTAGGCTGTTTAGAAATAAGGTTATTCAGCTTGGTTCTTGATGTTTTGTTTTTCTCAATTTGTACATGGGAAAGCTGCTGTTGTTCAAGGATTTTTTTTTTTTTTTTTTTTTTTCCCCCCTCCGCCTTTCTTTACCCCCCCGCCCCCTCTCCTATTTCATCTGAAGTCTCGAGTTGTATACTTGTCACATACTTTGTCTGTAACTGGACAGTAAATGCAGCTACTGCATGGACTCAATGTGACATCATTTTTCAGCTGGACGACAGAAATGTGATTGTTATAGAGTTTTATTTGTTACATTTTCACTTTTTTCTTTTCCTTTTTTAATAGCTTCAGTTTTTCTGTGGAATCTGGTCAAGGATGTGTGTTTTTTTTCCGCCCTATTTCTTCACTTTTTTCTTTCTATATGTATTTGTGGATTCAGTTGCTGCATTCTAAAGTCTGTGAAGGGTGACTTTCCTACTGACCCACTTTATGTTCTACTTTTGGAAACTACCTTTGCCACCAGCCTTAAGAATATAGGGGCTCAGCATCAGATTGTTAACTTATTAGTCTGTATTTTGGGACCTTCCATGACCCACTTCAATAAAAAAAACATCCTGATGTAAACTTGAAATTTTGTTTGTGGTTTAGTAGAGGGCCACCTCATATTTTGCATTTGTTTTTGTTTTTTGCCGCCGAGCATAAGCAGTATCACTGCAGAGGAGGGATTGCTGCCTTTTGATTACCATGCAAACTGCCAAAGGGTCCCAGTAACTATTAAATGTATGAATATAGTGTCTGAGTACTTTTTCATTGTTTTTTTTTTTTTTTTTTTTTTTTTTTTTATGTCTAGGAATGTTAAGTTTTGCTTTGTTAAATATGTCACTGATGTGTGCAGTGTGTATATATTTGTTTTTTTGTTTGTTTTTAGTTTTTTTATTTTAGTTTTTTTTTCCTGCACTTTCACTTTTCTTTTTTTTTTTTTTTTTTTTTGGAATATCCCCCCCCCCCCCCCCCCCCCCCCCCCCCCCCCCCCCCCCCCCCCCCCCCCCCCCCCCCCCCCCCCCCCCCCCCCCCCCCCCCCCCCCCCCCCCCCCCCCTGTGCTCTGGCGAGACCGAGTGTATTTCAGTGTTGCAAAATAAAGAAATGCTGTGTTCGATAAATCATCTGTTATGATCTCTGAATTTACCATCAAATTAATTTATTCTTTCATTATCTTCCACTTACTGCTGCCCCAACATCAGAAACATGCATTTGGTAAAGATCTGTGGACAGAGTGCCAGTCCACTTCCAAATTCACAAAAAAATGCTTTTCTCTTATTTGGTTTACCAGTTTAAAGTCATGCCAGCCTTTATTTTACAAACATCCATCCATTATCTTCCACTTTATCGAGGGGAGGGGTTCCTCATGCCCATCCAGGGGAGAACGTTTTGGGTACTGGGCAGATACACCCAGGACAGAGTGCCAATCTATCGCTGGGCACACACTCACAAACATACTCTATATGGGGTTATTTTGGAGAATTTAATTGACCTTGATCCAGGTTTTTGGACCATGGGGGAGGAAACCGGAGAACCCGGAGGAAACCCATGTGGACACGGAGAACATGAAAACTCCACCCAGGTTGGGATTTGAACCTGGAATCCCCAGCACTGAGAGGTGAATGTACTAACCACTAACCCACCATGCCGCTTTTACAAACAAATGTCTATAGTTACAAATAAACTCACTATAATTTGATAAAAATTAGGTCTCTTCTTGTTGTTTTTCTCCTGTGAGGGATTTGTGTATCAATTTACTGCAGTGTATTTGAAACTGAAAGTGCAGTTCAGTTCAATCTTTGTCTGTTTTTAAAATATAACATGCCTGATATATAAAATCATGAATATACTGTAGCTCTAGCAATTTTATGTTAATTAGCATTGATTTTTAGTTTGGTACATCTAGAGCCGGGACGGCACGATGTTGTAGTGGTTCGCACAATTACCTCTCAGCACTGGTGATTCTGTGTTTGAATCCCAATCTAGGTGGAGTTTCCATGTTCCTTCCCATGTGATTTTCAGTGTAGATTTCCTCCGGGTTCTCCCGTTTCCTCCCACAATCCAAAAAGATGGATTCAATGCAGGCCGACATTTCAAGCGTTTTACTGCAAGTTGTATTGTGTATTTTTATGTATGTGACAGAATTTGATTTGATTTTGATCATAAAGCAAAATAGGTATTGTGGTGATTAAGAAACCTAAATGTCCTCGTTTCGAATCCCCGTTATGCCAAGTACTATGGCTGAAGTGCCCTTGAGCAAGGCAGCTAAACCCAATTGTTCCCCAGGCACCGTGTACATGGCTGTTCACTGCTCTGATCACATGTTCTCACTTCACCAGAGTGTGTATGTATATGTTTCACCGCATGGATGTGGTAAATGTGGAGGACACATTACTCTGTGTGTAAGCACTACAGACAAAATACATCACACCTTACACATTAAAAGCAAACATACTCAATGTAACATTCGAAAGTACAGGACATTTACACTAGGGGGCAGAAGTTTATAAAATAATTTTATTTTTGGACCAGGTGGTTTGTTCTATATTTCTTATAATTTACCTTTAAAGTAAACTGTTAATGAGTTTCTATGGGTTATGATGATAACCAAAATAAGCACTAAACACAAAAACTTTGACAAAAAGCAAGCACATATTGCCTTATAATTTAAAATATTTCAGCTCACTTAGAACACCTCAGGTACAGCTATGGTAACTATTATATGCAATAACCTTATTAAAATGCATTCTGTAATGTCCATCATGCTTCGTATACTAAAAAAAGAAGAACTTTACTGACTTACTAGAGACTATAGTTTTATAATGGCAGTAAAATATTAATTCACTATCTTCTGCTTAATCCTCTACTAGGGTCACGGGAGGGGGTCCCCATGCCCATCCAGGGAAAAACGTTTCGTGCGCTGGGCAGAAACACCCAGGACAAGAAAATACCATGCAAATACCTGCTGACAAGTTGCCTTAAAAGCACCCCCCCCAACATACACACAAAAACAGACACTATATGGGGCAATTTAGTGCATTCAATTTATCTTGAACTCATGTTTTTAGACTGTGGGTGGAAACCTGAGAACCTGTAGGACACCCATGTTGACATGAAGATAACATGAAAACTCCACCAAGATTGAGATTTAAACCTGGAATCCCCAGCACTGAGAGGCAAATGTGTTAACCACTAAGCCACTGTGCAGCTCCTGATTGGTAATTCATTCATTCATTATCTCCCGCTTATCCTCTATTAGGGTCGCGGTGGGGTTCCCCATGCCCATCCAGGGAAGAACGTCTCGGGCGCTGGACAGATAGACCCAGGACAGGGCGCCAATCCATCGCTGGGCACACACTCACTCACACAGACACACTCTATAGGGGGCAATTTTGAGAATTCAATTAACTTGTTCCATGTTTTTGGACTGTGGGAGGAAACCGGAGAACCCGGAGGAAACCCACGCAGACACGGAGAGAACATGGAAACTCCACCCAGATGGGGATTCGAACCGGGAATCCCTAGCGCTGATTGGTAATGTATTTTGATAAAAATAATATGAAATAAGAAATATACTATATATATAGTGCTGTATTAGCACGTTCACCTCTTAGCACTGGGGATTCCAGTTTCCATGTTCTCCCCGTGGGATTCCTCCGGGTTCTCAAGTTTCCTTCCACAGTCCAAATACATGGAATTAAGGTAAATTGAATGATTGCCCAGCGCCTGAAACGTTCTCCCCTGGATGGTCGTGGGGAACCTCCCCCACCCCCTATCCCCAGGATTAGGCAGAAGAGAATAAATGAAATAGTGCTGTATATTGCGTTTGCCCCGTAAACCTTCTTCACGTTTAACACGTTTTTTTCTGTCAGATGAAACAATTTATCCACTAGATGGCGTACTTTGCTAAAAAGTAAGGCCTGTCAGTACTTTGACTGACATGTCCACAGAGAAGCCGCATGGCTTCATTAAACAAAACCGTGTTATTAGAGAAGAATGTACTGTTAATTAATCACAACTTGTATAAAGTTGCAGTACAATTGTAAAGCTTTATTAATGAACACTGTTTAAATCGTGTCTGGCCCATTTTGGATGGCACTGATATGCTCATGGCAGGTTTTTTTTTTTCTTTTTTTTTCTCGCAATGGCGCATCCTGACAACAGCAAATTACAAGGGACAGTCTCCGGCACATTAAACACTCCCGAGAGCCACTCTCTATTTTCCCTGTTTTTCCCTCCTCCTCCTCTTCTTCTCTTTCTTCTTCTTTTTTTTTTTCAACGGCACATCTGCTTGCTGTCTTCTCCCTAGGGTCTTGGCTGTGTAATCTATTGCATTAGCTCACATTAGTGCATATCGCCCATGGGCCTCGATAATCACAAACACAAAATGAGCGTTTCACTTAGCGTCACCCTGGCAGCCCTTTATACTCAAGCTCAAAATCTGTGCGTCTGTGGCAGAGGCAAAGGAAGCTTGACTTCTGCTTCTGACATGCCTCCTGTTTAGCCAAATCCCCTAAACCCAAGCCCATGATGATTCTTATGGTTATAGAATTCTCGCTTAAGGGTTTCATGTCAGAACGATGTGTTTTTAACGAGCAAAGGTTTACACTTCTGCCCCGCACCCCCATTTGCTCCCCCTGAATATAGTTCTGTATGCCTGCACCGCAAAAAATCAATGTCAAAATTTTTTTTACATGAATCAAGTCAAATTATCTGCTAATATAATGACTACATTTGTCATTCTAAATTTATGATTTCTTATAATAAGGAAAAGTTTGGATTATTTATCTTACTTAGAAATATATTCAAGTCAAAAACTAAATTTGTTACACTTTATTTGCACAAGATTTTCTGACTTGTTAAGATTTGATCTCTTGTAGTGTGCTGTGTATGTGAATCATTGTAAACATCCATTCATTCATTATCTTCTGCTGCTTAATTCTCTACTGGGGTCGCAGTTGGGGGGGGACAACATTTTGGGTGATGAGCAAATACACCCATGACAGGGCGCCTTATCACTGGGCACACTCACTCACACTGACACACACACAACCACTCACTATATGGGGCAATTTACAGCATTCGATATACCTTGAATCCATGGTTTTGGACTGTGGGAGGAAACTGGACGGAACCTGGAACCTTGAAGACACCCACGTGTACACAGGGAGAACATGGTATCCCAGATTGGGATTCGAAGCTGGATTTCCAGCACTGAAAAGTAAACATGCTAAATATGCTAAAGTAAACCACTAAGCTACCTTATTACATTCATTTATTATCTTCCACATAATCTTTTACTAGGGTCATAAGGGGGAACAGGTCCCCATGCCCATCCAGGAGAGAACGTTTCGGACGCTGTGCAGATACACCCAGGACAGGGCACCAATCTATCGCTGGGCACACTTAGAGCATTTATTTACCTTTAATACGTTTTTGAACTGTGGGATGAACCCGGAGAAGCTGGAGGACACAGGGAGAATTTGGAAACTCCACCCAGATTGGGATTCCAAGCTGGATTCACAGCACTGAGAGGCGAACATGCTAACCACTAAGACGGGGTGCCTCCTGCGGTGCAAACATTAATGTTTTATTGATTACTATTTTCAGACATTGTATATGCTATATGATATTAATTTTAATTAGTCACCAAGTATTACCATATTCTCGTTAGTCGTTGCATCACCTGTGTCGAGATTTGTTTTCAAGCAGGCACTTATTGCAGACCCAAGGTTTACATTTGACTTCTGTGTATTTATTTTATTTTGGTCTATAATGTCATTGCAGCTTTTCCAATAAGATATATCTGGACTTGAACAATAAAAAATAATAAATATTCTTAATGTATATGACAGAGTACAAAGTCTAATAGGGAGAAGTAAGTACATTTAAATATGCATTCATTCACTGCAGGACTTGTTTGGTTATACTAAGCAAAGTCTAGTGAAATAACGACATTTAAAATGTCTAACCATACAATAATTCCTATCAGCAAAAAGAAACATCTTTATAAAGCCACGGTATGTTATTAGTACAGCCCTGTTAGCGGATAACTGCTGTTCTCACCGCTAGCATGCTTAGCACAGAGGCCATTTTGTGCCGGGGGTTGTGCCCGAGGAGTAGAGATATATTTCCTTTGAGTCCTGCTTTATTCACTCCAGGAGGCGCAGCCTTTTTTTTTTTGCTGACACAGGCATCTGCCGCCACGCATGCTGTGCTGAACACAATGGGGCCGCCGCATGGCAGGTAATGTACAGAATGAATAGTAACACTGTTAGATCTTAATTAGAGTTATGTGCAATGAGGGGCTGTGGCACAGGTCGTTATCCCAATGCCTCCTGTCGTATTTTGGAGTAAGGCTTTACCATTATTGGCATGAATGGTGGTGGAGTTGCTAAAGGGGAAAAATAGGGCAAAGTGTTTTCCCTGCAGACAAAAACCCTGTAATAGTTCTACAGTGGCCATAGTAGTATTTCACTGAAATTATATGACCCTTATCAGGCTTCGGAATCTGTCATGTACACAAGCTGGATGGGAATATTACAGCAGCCTCCCATATTTCATTCACGAGCTTGCTTTAGAGTACTAAGAAATGTAAAAGATTGTAAAAGAGCTTTATAGGCAATGTATTATCAATGTCTTGGTACTTTCTCCTAATGAAGCTAAATAGATGAAATATAAAAAATAAGTTTAAATAAGCTTGGTTTCTTACTGTTCTAATATTTTGTGTTTTCCTTTATATACTTATGTAGTTGATTTTCTTATGTGTATATCTGTGTGTTACATCACTACATTGTCATACAAGATATATTTACATGTCACCTGATTTATGAGGATCCAGTTTATTTTTTAAAAGATCACCTAGTGAGGTGGTATTATTTTAATAAATTTGGCTTATTTTTTCATAAAAACACTAGCATTTAGTACATTCAAAAGTGCCTGAATAATATACTACTAGTTCTACTACTATAATAATACTATATAATAACACTTATTATACTAGGGGTGTCAAACTCAACTTCACTCTGCGCCAACAAAGTGTAAACAACAAAATGTTTTCTGAACATGAATAGGAATAAAATCAGACAGGAATATTATTCCACAATAAAATAAACTTAAACTTTATACAATTTAAAATACTTTGCTATTTATGCAAATATCTCTTGTTAAAATGATAAAAGTATGAACATAAAAAATGAAATAAAAATTATGCTTTTCCACAAAAAAAAAAAAAAACTCAAATCATTCAGTTTTCAATGCTCTTGGGTCATTTTAGAAATATAACTTAAACTTTAAATGTCTTTAAATATTTCTGATCTCCATAAAAATGTTCCTGTCAAAATCATACACATTTAAAATATGAGCATGGTCTAAAAAAACATATCGCTGGGCCATTAATAACAATAATAATAGATCAATGTGAAATTATCTCACAGGCCAGATATAATTGTATTGGGGTCCGGATACGACCTGTGGGCTTTAAGTTTGACACCTATGAAAAATAATAATAATAATAATAATAATAATAATAATAATAATAATAATAATAATAATAATAAAACAATACAAATAATACGATCTTGCTCAAAATATTGGCAGAATATTGTCCATATCAAATTAAATACATCTTCTCTTTAAAGCATTTTGCATTATCTCTTCCCCTCCCTCTACATATAGTTTCTGATGTACAAACTCTTGTATCATGTACAAATTTTGAAAAGTAGCAAAAGTTATTCTGATTCTATGAAATTTACATTTTACCCATATAATTGGTTTTGTTTAATAATAAACCTTTTTCAACCTTTCCTTCCCCAAATTACGTCATTTTGTTAATTGCAACTAACATTTTGTTTTAGGCTGTAAAACTCCTTTTGTGTTGCCAGGCTGTAAAATCCAATTAATAATATAGACATAGGTGTAAAACAATGCCAAACATTATTTGCCCATACAAATCTTTATCATGTGCATTTTGGGGCAGTTGTAGGCTTGTTGTTAAGTAACCAGTCTTGCGACCTGAAGGTCCCCGGTTCGATTCCAAGTCCCACTAAGAACTATAGCTAAAGTGCCCTTGAGCAAGGCACCTAACCCCAATTGCTCCCTGAGCACCATGTACAAGGCTGCCCACCGCTCCAGGCATGTGTGCTCACTTCACCAATGTGTGTGTATGTGTGTGTTTCACTGCATGGAAGGGTTATATGTAGAGGACAAATTCCTCTGTGTGTAAAGCACTTTATTACTTATCATTTTGTAAAGTCGAGAAAATATGTACTAAACTAAAATATTTTTTCATTTATTATATTTCTGATGAAGAATTGACAGAATATTTTACCCTATTGGTAACATACCAAGTAATAAACAGATACAAAAAAAATCTGATGAAATTCATCCATAATTTAAGTTATATATAATAAAGTGTTATGACAGAGTGAAACGGATTGAACATATAAAGAGATGAGGAGAAAAATGCATGAGGTGAAAGGTTGTTGGTCTAAGGTGTGGTAGGTTTACTGCAGGTTCACTCAGTTTAGAGCAAGCCATTCTTACACACACCAATCCATTTGACAAGCTTTTGCTTATTTACCTCTAATACAAGTGCATTTTGAATTAAGGCAGCTAAACAACTTGAAGCTAAAAATCATAACAGCACATTTTCGAAATATCCTCCATCTATTTATGGCATGGTGGCTTAATGGTTAGCACGTCTGCCTCCCAGCAATGTGGATCCATGTTTGAATCCTGATTTGGTGGAGTTTCCATGTTCTCACCGTGTCTTTGTCAATATTCAAACTATACGACTTATTGGAGATTAAATCAATTGATAGAGTGTTTGATCCATAGACGTATTAGTCAAACACTTTAATTACATTCATAAAACAATTATAAATAGCTGGAGTCACTGATTTTGCAGTTCAAAAGCCAGGCTTTCCTCATTGTAACTGACATATTCAGCATATAGTACAGTCATCCATTTTGCCTACTGTGCTTACACACAGAGGAATTAGTTTTCCACATTTAACCCATTCGGGCAGTTTAACACCAAATAAAGTGAGCACATATGCCCGGAGCGGTGGGCAGCCCTGCATACGGCGCACATGAAGCAATTGGGGCTTTGTGCCCTGCCCGAGGGCACTCAGGCCACAGTACATGGTAAAACTGAAAATCAAACCAGGGACCTTCAGGTCGCAAAGTTGGTTTCTTAACCACAAGCCTACGACTGCTATGACTATGGTTGCATCCTAGTTGAAATTAATGAAAATTTGGAATGGGGCCCCTCTGCTAGTAAGAAAAAAACAGCATATTCTTGATTCAAGAGCAAAGCTCACGCACTTGGCAAACTAACACAGGAACATTTGCTTCAAGCACAAGAATGGCAAGCCTCACTGTAAAATAGGGGCACTCAGATTAGGAAGTTTGCACCGGGAGACAAAGTGCTTGTTTTAGTGCTTATGTCAAGCTCCAAATTACACACCAAGTGGCAAGACCTTTTTAAGGTCTCGCTGCAGGTGGAAGATGACGACTTTCAGGTGGTATATACAGACAGTCGTAGGGCATAGCAGGTGGCTCTAAAAGATCAATTCCCAGAAAAGTTAACGCAGCCTCATAATTTAATGGTTATAACTTGTTTCACTTTTATTCGACACTGAATTTAACAATGGAAAATTGCCAAATCCCCATAATTCTGATATAGCATCAAAAAACAAACTCAATTTGGATTACCCCAATTTGTAACACTTCCATTTGTGCTGTTCACCTCACCCAGAGTGTTCCAGAGTTTAATGGAAATGGCATATGCCACTGCCTACCTGGATGACATTATCATTTATTGCAATGATAGACAACAAAATATGTAACATCCTAAAAACACTGCAGCATTCTCGGCTCACCACGAGTGCCCAATTGGTCTGTGGAACTAAGGGAACTTGAACAGATCAAAATCTAGGTGCATTCCCAAATTGATAAGACTGCAGTGATTGCGACTTGACTAGTACCTAAAACCATAGAGGAAGTCAGAAAGTTTTGTACCTAACATTTGCTGATATGTAGCCCTTCAACTGAATTCATGAATAAGATGATTCCAGATCTGGTCCATTGAACTAAGCAATGCCTGAACTTGTGTTGTTCCGATTCTTCATTCTCCCAACTTTATGTTAACCCCACTCTATTGGCTCCAACACTTGAAGGATACCAATGGATCACATTGACACATTGGTATCCACCCTTCAAACTTTAAGTATTCTGGAGATGCAGATAATTTCACTCCTACATGGACTATGTTCTCTGTCTATTCTTATTTGTATTACTTATTCTAAGTTTGCCTTTCACATGTTTCTCCCCTCCTTCTTCCCTACATTTGGCCATTTCATTTGGTCATTTTAGCAGAAGCTTTTATCCAAAGTGACTTACAAAGCGAGCAAAGGGTTGGTACAGTGCCCCTGGAGCAATTAGAGATAAGGGTCTTGCTCAAGGACCCACACTGGTAACTTCAGTGGACCTGGCATTTAAACCCACAACCTTTAGATTGGTGGCCCAAGACCCTAGCCACTAAGCTACCACACCCTATACTTGACAGGACTATGCTGTGTAGTGTTTTAATTCCCTGTGTTAGTGCATGATCATCTTTTGAAGTTGTGTCTGTTTGCTGGTGTTCCAGGGTGTTATCAAATCCTTTTTTTACTCCCGTACCTGCTTCTAAGGAAACATTTTTCATGCCGTACAGATAGCAGATTGTGACAACTTGATAAAGTCACTGTGAAAAAGTGGCTGTTCCTCTGTTAACTGGAGCTCCAGTGACTGGGTTGACCACAATATAAGCAACGACCATCCCAGCATCATGTCTCCTACTCTGCCTAAAATATAGTTATTGTGCTTTAACTTCTCTAACTGTGTTTCTTCTCTGTTTTCTTTTAAGGTATCTCCAACTTTTCATCCACAATATTGTCAGAGCACTACAGTGACGAGCGGAGAGGTGTTCTTTACAGAATTAATTCATAAAATTTTTTTAAGAACACAGATTCAGTATTGCTGGACAGAACCTGGATTTCTATCAAACAAAATTGATTGGCATGGCAGCCTTGCCATGTTGTTACAAAAACCTGCAAAGTACTTTTTAGAGGGCTATTTATTTGAAATCCCATCCAGCTGAGAATGTTTTGAGCGTTGGGCAGATACACCAAGGACAGGGCACCAATCTATCACTGGGCACACACTCATTTAAGAAGTATAAGTCACCCATTGAGTCTAGGTCCTCACAAAAAAAAAATACTGCTGGGACAGCTGTTCAATTTGCAGATCGAATTTACTACACTGTCAAGTCCACACCCACAATATTACCCAGAACTAAAAGAAATTAAGCAAGAAGCTAGGAGAAAATAAATTTGAATGCTGCAGTAAAATGGCTAAACTATGAGGGAAAGAGAGAACAGACTAAATTAATCATAGCGCTTTAACTACATGATACTGAGTTAAACAGCACAGAAATCAAGTGAATATTGGAACATATAGATAAATAACACCCTTATAAACTGAGGGCAATGTGAAGGGAATTATACCTGTGCTTATAAAACTGTCCAAGCTGTAAGAGCAATTGAACAGCCCTGATGAGCCCTAGAGGGCGGGAAACTGTTCGCAGCTGCCAGCTGGGAATCATCCGAAAGTGAGATCTGACAAAGTAAGTTCAGCTCAGAAACAGTTTACTTTAAGTAGGACGCAGATCGGAATAACTCCCTGGGCATGGTGGCTTAGTGGTTGGGGTGTTGGGCAATCAAGCTGAGGGTGTGGGTTCAAATTCCAGGTCCATTGAAGTTACCAATGTGGGTCTTTGTGCAGGGCGCTTTACTCTCAATGTTCCAGGGATGCTGTATTAATCCAGTGCTCGGTTTGTAAATCGATTGGGATACAAGCATCTGCTAAATTACCAAAATGTAAATGTAAATAATCAGAAAGATCTAACAACTGGTATCAAGAGACAGGGTAAAGAAAATGACTAATACTGAGAGAACGCAGTGCTTTACCAAACCTGAACAAAGGTGATAGCAATCAGTAGTTAGTACCCATCCATAGACCTCTGTCTCCCTCCAGAGGTCATGCTGGGCTTAACAGTGAAACCTGATGGACCACAAGCGTAGCTTAACTGTTATGGTTTATTCAAATGATTCAATCTTCCACATAATTCTCTACTAGGGTACTAATACTAATAGCCAATTCAAGGGAGAACATTTCATATAAACGTACTGTTATAAAAAGTGTTATATAAATACATTTCTTGAACTTTCACTTCACAGGAGGTGGCACGGTGGCTTAGTGGTTAGCACGTTGGTCTCTTTGCGTTGGGAATTCCAGGTTTGAAACCCAATCTGGATTGAGTCTCCATGTTCTCCTCATGTCTGCATGGGTTTCCTTCGTTTTCTCCGGTTTCCTCGTACAGAGTCCAAAAACGCATGGATTCAAGGTAAATTGAATGTTCTGCATTGCCCCATGCATGTGTTTGTGTGTGTTTTGAGGGAATGTGCCCAGCGTTGGATTGTCTCCCTGTCCTGGGTGTATCAGCTCAGTGCACGAAAAATTTCCCCCCCTGTCCGCGTGGGTTTGCTCCGGGTTTTCGGGTTTCCTTCCACAAAAAAACATGGCTATAAGGTAAATCGAATGCTTTAAAATACCCCATATAGGGTTTGTGTATGTGTGTCTGTGTGAATGAATGTGCTTTGTGATAGACTGGTGCCCTGGCCTGTGTGTATCTGCCCAGCACCCAAAACATCTCTCTTGGATGCGCATGGGGAACCCCCGTGCGACCCTAGTAGAGAATTAATCGACACACCCTAAATCGAGCAGTATTTGGGCTGTTCATGAGCCGTTCATGTCTTATCTGGTTTCCACTAAGTAATTTAAAAAAGAAGGGCGGCACGGTGGCTTAGTGGTTAGCACGTTCGCCTCTCAGCGCTAGGTATTCCCGGTTCGAATCCCCATCTGGGTGGAGTTTCCATGTTCTCCCTGTGTCCGCGTGGGTTTCCTCCGGGTTCTCCGGTTTCCTCCCACAGTCCAAAAACATGGATCAAGTCAATTGATTTCTCCAAATTGCCCCATATAGTTTGTCTGTGTGAGTAAGTGTGTGCCCAGCGATGGATTGGCGCCCTGTCCTGGGTCTATCTGCCCAGCGCCTGAAACGTTCTCCCCTGGATGGGCATGGGGAACCCCACCGCGACCCTAATAGAGGATAAAGCGGGAGATAATGAATGAATGAATGAAATTAAAAAACAAGTGACCTACAGTCCACTTAACAAATATACTAACAAAGTGTAATATTGTGTAATATCAGTTTTGCCAGGTCTAATAGTTGCCAGAGCAGAACCAAGACACATTTATTGTGCCTTTAAAATGGCACCTTATCTCAAGCATATGAAATAAAAAATACAACTGGCTTAAGTGCCTGTCTTCTGGAAGGAAAACAGTTCCATAACTGTTGTTTAACCTTGAGATAAAACAACCTGCATAAATGATCCTGCTATGGCATTTGCAAAGTATCCGTTGAAGAAGGAGCCAAACACAGTGACAGTCACTTTTACTGTACGTGTGTCTCTTGATTTCCCCAACCCAAGTCTCTCGATGTCTTCTTGGCAACATGAAACATGACACATCATCCATTATTCGAAATGCCTGCTTTGCTATCGTGGCCCACTCCATATGGCCATGGTTGTCTCCAGACGCCCAAATCCCTTTCCTGAGGCCAGGGGCTGTTTTTTAGCAGAAGCCATTACAATGCTTGGCTTTCTCAGAGGGTTCCGTTGATGATGATGAGCACTTGCAGTGAAACCATCTTTCGGCTTCAAAACCTGACAGAAGATTCTAATGATGGAACCATGCGTGCTGTGCCAGCCCAGTTTTTGATAATCTGTCTAAGTTTGTGGGGGTTTTGAAGAAAACAAAGAGATCTTGCAAAAGAGAGTACAGCATAGTTTAGCTAAATGCAATTAGATAAATAAAATAGAAAAGACGGGTGTCACAGTGGCTTAGTGGTTAGCACTGTCCTGGTTGTATCTGCCCAGTGCCTAAAAAGTTTTCCCCTGGATGGGCATGGGAAACCCTCCCATGACCCTAGTAAAGGATTAAGCGTAAGATAATGAATAAATGAATAAATAATAAATAAAATAATGAAGTCACAACCAATTTATTGCATTGATTTATAAAGATAATATGCATGATAAACACCTCATGGGTCTATTAATTTTTTTTTGCTATGGCCCCATCACGGTGGTCTACTTCTCTTTGTAGCCACAGGGACTTTCATTTTAACAAGGGCACATGTCTGCTAAGTGTGCCCCCTCCCTACCTGTGCACACCTCAGGCCTGCTCTATGCCTGTGTCAGAGGCACACTTAAGTGCTGTTGCCGATACCCATGAGTAAGCCCCATAAAAGCCGCCCCGCCGCTGCGGCCGTTATTGTTTCTCGCGGATGATTGATTGATGGATGAGGGCTGACACTTCAATGAAGCCATTTCCACCGGCATCTCTATCCGATGATGTGCGGCGTATATTTTCTATCCACGCCTCATTGCTCGTCTGTGTCATTCCTGGAAGTTCATTTACACCATGTTCCCTGAAGGACCTTTTTTCTTCCCCTTTTGCCCATCTTCCCTTTTTTGCTGCCTGACTCTTCTCCTCTTTAACTGTTTTTTTTTTCTCTCTCTCTCTGCGTCATAAAAAAATGTTATTTCTTGTCGACGCAGTGGGGGCTAGAAATAATTTGCAGAGAACGCTGAAACAAAAGACATGGATAGGTTAGTTACAGGAAGGGCATATCTGGAAGGGTAATCATACTTCTTTTTTTTGTGTGTTTGCACCACTTACTTGCCAAATGCTTGCTGAGATGATGAAGAAAGTGTACTAATATGCACGGGATGATTTGCAGCCATGTTGTTGGCCTAAATTGTGCCTCTGCGTGGTATTCTATTTTTTAAACCCAAACTTGTCTTAAATGTGTGTGCCCAGAGAGAGGGAGTGTGTGTGTGTGAGAGAGAGAGAAAGATGCTTTTTCAGAGACAATCTCTCATTTTTATCTCATATGGAGAGCAGATGGCAGGCCTGCATCAGTGCAGGAGGCTTTCTGGGATGACAGCCATGAGATTCCCCCTCAGGTGCCATTGGACTGTGATGGCTAGGACATGGCACCTCCTTGCTGAAGAATCACTCTTAGTTTGCTTCACTTTCTCACATCATAATGGTGCTTGCTAACAATCTAATATTTCTACCATGAGCACACAAGCATCCACAACCTTTTATACCGGAGGCTTTTTACTCCCAAGCTTCAAAAACATTTTGTTTTCAGCAAAGTTGCTAAAATGGATTTTATCTTCAAAAAACTGCACTGCATATTCTCTTATTAAAATGCACTATGTGGCTTCTGTAATCAGCATGACTGGTTAAATTCATTCATTCATTCATTATCTTCTGCTTAATCCTCTACTAGGGTCACTGGGGTTTCCATGCCATCCAGTGAAGAATGTTTCGGGCGCTCGCTGAGCAACACCCAGGAACCCCTGCATGATCTATATGGAGGATAAAGCAAAAGATAATGAATGAATGAATGAATTACTGAATTAATTATATTGCAATAATAGGGTGGCACGGTGACTTAGTGGTTAGCATGGTCCCTCCCAAGTACTAGGGATCCAGGTTTGAATCCCAATCTGGGTGGAGTTTCCATGTTCTGGCCATGCGTGCGTAGGTTTTTCCCAGGTCCTCTGAGCTCTTCCCACAGTCCAAAAACATGTATTCAAGGTAAATTAAATGCCTATATAGTGTGTGTCTGTGTTTGTGTGTCTGTCTGTGTAAATGAGAGCGTGGCCAGCCATAGATTAGTGTACTGTCCTGGGTGTATCCCCCAACGCCCGAAACACTCTTCTCTTGATGGGCATTGGGATCTCCCGTGACCCTAATAGAGGATTAACCAGAATATAATGAACGTAATTATGCATTTTAATTATAATGATTAAGTAATTAATCAATTTAAACGTATATATTAACACAAGAAAGAAAAACATAAAACACTTTAACAAGAATGATATGCAATCAGCTCCCTCAACACATGATCACTTTTTTGAATTAGTATTTACCTTTAAAACACTACATACCTATACTAGTTTTTGTTATTTCTTAAAACTAACATAATATACAGTCACCCACACTTTATAAAGAATTTCCCTATTTTGTGTAACTCTACAGCAAGTGCAATAAACCTTTTTACCACCCTCATTTGTATAGAAAGGGTAATTTTGGAGGTATGTGGCCTAATACACATGCTTTGTACATCTGTATTGAAGTGTTTGTTTGTTTTGTTTTTTAATCCAGTATTGCTTTAAGCGCTTATTTGCTTCAACCTGAGGTCCAAGTGGTCCTATAGTCCATTTAATGTTTTCAACTTATTCAGGTAGCTTCTCTGTGGTTGAAAGTGAATAGCAAATTTGTAGCTTTATTTGCGTTGAGGGGCAGAGTATTGATTTCATGCACATCCATATGATTCACTTCCCTGTCCTCTCCTTACTGCTGAAATAAAAGCAGCTGCACTATCTATCCACCAAAGCAATCCCCTGTATTGGCTAATGTGCTTTGACACTGAATACTACACACACACAAAATGAGGAACCACAAATTAGGTTATGTGTCTTTACCTGCCGGTAATCCAGTTGATAAGCACTATGCATGTAGATCACTGGGGGATGGGTGGGAGAAGGAATGAAATTATAGCAAGCTGGGCTGAACACCTCTGAGTCGTGGGGAAATGTTTCCGAAGCTCCAAGGAGGGATTCTCCACAAAAACCCATTTACAAAGGAAAAATAAATCCAGCCGCTCAACAGACCAATTCCCAATAAATTAATGCCATTTGCGCCGCTAATGATTTTTACTATAAGGAGTGGTTTATCGAATGCTGAGAAAGCATGTTGTTGACTTGCAGTTGGTTTAAGTGAGATATCATCTGTCTATACTTCAGAAATTCCTCTGCTTGGTCACTGATCTTTCTTTCTTTATGTGTATGTAGATTGGCAATATATATTCATTAATTCATTCATTATCTTCCGCTTTATCCTATATTAGGGTCGTGCCCATCCAGGGGAGAATGTTTTGGGCGCTGGGCAGATACACCCAGGACAGGGCGCCAATGTATCGCTGGGCACACACTCACTCACACAGACACACCCTATATGGGGCAATTTGGAGAACTCAATTGACTTGATCCATGTTTTTGGACTGTGGGAGGAAACCAGAGAACACGGAGGATACTCACGCAGACACGGGGAGAACAGGGAAACTCCACCCAGATGGGGATTCGAACCGGGAATCCCTAGTGCTGAGAGGCGAACATGTATATATATATATAGTTATAATTTATTCTTAATTTATTGCTGCATTTGTTTTTATGCACTTTATTCTTACTATATATATATATATATATATATATATATATATATATATATATATATATATATATAAACTTTTTCATTTATTATGATTCGCTTAATCCCTTAATACACACACAAAGTAAGTATATAGGGGCAATTTATACTCGCCAATTCACCTTGAATTCTTGGACTGTGAGTGGAAACCAGAGACCCCATAAAAAAGACCAGAGACCACATAAAAAACAGACACTCTATGTATCCGAACATAGATACTCCTCTGAAATTGGGGCTCAAACCAGTGCTGAGAGGCGCACATACTTATTACTAAGCAACCATGCCGCCCCATCTTAAAAATATGTTTGACTTTTTGAAGTTATTTATTCCTTATCTTATACTTAATCCTTTGTTTGGGTCACAGGGGGGTCTTCATGCCCATTCAGGGGAGAACGTTTTGGGCACTGGGCAGATACACTCAGGACAAGGCTCTAATTGGGCTCTATTGCTGAGCACTCACCCACTCACTCACTCACTCACTCACACAGGCACATGGGGCAATTTAGAGCATTCAATTCACCTTTAATCTTGGGCTGTGGGAGAAAATCTGAGAACTCGGAGGAAACCCAAAACTACCAAGTGCATCTATATGGTGAGTGGAGAAAAGGGACCATGAGGTTTACAAAATAGAGCTGCTGTTGATTTGATTTTGTGTGTGTGTGTACATAAAGTTTTGATAGAAGGCAGATCTCGACAGACAGGCAAGTGCATGCACCCTATGTCTACAAAATTATCCTCTTGTAACCTGTGCAGAATAAGGTCTGTCCTACACACTGGATACACACTGGAGTGCCTCCAAAGCCCCCCAAAAAACGTTTGTGTGCATTCTGGCCAAAGCAATTTAGTTTTAAAATCAAGTATATTTATTTCAATGCCTGTAGTATTGGACAAATGACCAACTGTCTTATTTGAAATATTTTTTCTATGTAAAAATAGATTATAAATAAAAGCCTTAATATATGATCAAAAACCATTGCTAAATATATACTAAACGAAGCTTTTCTCAGAAACCTGAGAGCTAATTGCAGAGTGTTAAATGCAAAAACAAAGTAATCTGTGATTTTATTTTGGTTTTTAATCCATATTTACTTGACAAATGTTGACAAGATACTTGACCAGATTTTTTTTTTGTTATTTTACTATCCAGTTACTATTTTTTTTCCCTCTACTCATCCAGGGGAGAACGTTTTGAGCGCTGGGCAGACACACCCAGGACAGGGTGCCAATCTACACTCAGACACACACACACAAACACATGCTATTAAGGGGCAATTTAAAGCAGTCAATTTACATTAAATCCATTTTTTGGGACAGTGGGAGGAGAACCCAGAGTAAACCCATGCAGACACGGGAAGAACATGGAAACTCCGCCCAGATTGGGATTTGAACCTGGATCCCCAGCGCCGAGAGGTGAATGTGCCACCGCTAAGCCACTGCAGCACAGACATGTTTACCACTGTGTTACCTTGTTTTTTCTTTTAAGTACATTACTGAATTATTTAAAAACAAGGATTTTGTCATGAAATCTTTGTCCTATTTTGCTGAATGAAAATGTTTAGCAGATAAAACATCCGTGTTTGTCATTTCCTGATGCTGTTCTTCATGCTGTCCTATACCTTTTCAACAGGATTTAAATCTGGACTGCATCCAAGATAGTCAACCACACACACTCCATCTCTCCAAAGTCACACTCCGCAAAATAAGGCCTGCTGCTGCTCTGATAAAATTACCATAAACAACCTGACATAAACATTGCCTAGATAGCAGGATTTGTCTCTCTTAAATCCCAGTATCTTAAGTCACCCATCTTATGGCAACGGGTGCACTGAGCGGTTTCTTTTATCTTTAATACAAAGATCCTATTTTCCCAATAAACTGTTGAATATTGGGCTCATCAAACCATTGGACATGTTGCTATCCCCCATGCCTATCCAGGGGAGAATGTTTCAGTAATGCCGATTTACCGCTAGGCACACACACTCACACAAACACTCACTATATGGAACAATTCGATTGAAGCATTCAGTTTATCTTAAATTTATATTTTTGGACTGTTGAAGGAAACCAGAAAACCAGGAGAAAACCCACACAGACACGGGGAAAATATGGAAACCCCCGAATCTTAACCTGAATCCCCAGTTCTCAGAGGCGAACCTGCTAACCAATAAGCCACAGTGCAGCCATGCAAAGAGACAATGATTGTCAATATAATTGTGAAACTACAAAGTCCCACTAAGTTAGAAGTGCAATAATTAAAAATAAGTATAAAAACATAAAGATATACCTTTAAATTGGGTTGGTGATTACATAAAATAAAATGTATTAATTATTCTATTTTAAACAAATGTTTTACACGCAGTGAAAATAATGTATGTTTTCATTAAAAATAGATAGTACATAGTGAATCTGTACAAAAGATGCCAATAATAAGGACCCTTGTTTCTGGTTTGGTGAAGGCAGTATTTTTGTACTTGCAGCAGTCTGCTGGACCAAGATAAAGCATCAGTTCATGACTTATGCATGTCATAAGCCTCTTTTGGCCCCTAACGGCCAAGTTCCAGCCTCAATGTGTTGTTGTTGTATTTGCTGACATGATGCATGGATCCCTGGTGGCCACGTGCAACCAGCCAACCCAGGTGCAACACTAATATCCTCACTGTAGCCAAACATTTCCTTTCAAAGTAACCGGCATGCGGGGGCCCATACATTACAGGCAAGATGTCGTGCTTCCAATAAGACCCTACCCTGAGCAATAAACTTTGACATTGGTGGTGTGAAAAATGGGAGCCTTTTTTCATTGTCAAGTGTTACAAATTGATGAAACGAGTTCATCGATGTTCCCTGGTCATTATCTCTCCAGTGGCACTTTGTTTTACAGACAGCGGGGGGAAAAGGGACAGTGCAGATTAGAGGGCCACGACACAGTTTATCAAACCAAATCTAATATCATCTATAAAAGAGGAATCTGGAAATCAATACTTCATTACTAAATTGTTAGAGAGGATGAAGAGTGATTGTGCAAGTTCAGGGATGTGTCTCAGCGGCCAGGGCATGGGAAGTTCAATGTCACCGGGCAAGTGATAAGTAAAGGCACTGATGGGTAGAAACATTTTAGCGTGTGTGTGTGTGTGTGTGTGTCTAAGAAGACAATAGACACTCTTCATTTTTGAGCTGATAACGTATTTCGTCAATGTGGCAGAGAAAGAAGCGAGATGATCTTCATTCACTGCACTCCTATTCAATATCTTTGCGAGACGATACAAACATTTTTTTAAATGACATTTTATATTAACTTATTCAAAAGTAGTTTGTATGAATAGCATATAGAATAGCAAAAATCGCATTTGATGTGCCAGAAAAAATAAAGATGCACACTATGAAGCTAATTGGCACTTGCCTCTTTCCTTTAGGGTATATATATATATATATATATATATATATATATATATATATATATATATATATATATATATA